>JARDXD010000047.1:0-32194 GCA_029218145.1 Aphanocladium album
GGTTGTTATTTTTGCGCGGTCGCGGCGTCTTGCAGGACGGGGCAACTGGATGACGAAAGTTCCCAAAAGGTCGGAAACCCCTGCCACCAAAACGGCGCCAACTGCGTGGTCCGGGAAAGCTATCCAGTCGCCCTAGTCTCTTCTGCTAGCTGCATAGTATGCATGTCTCTTGCAAGAGCTGACGAATCTGGTGGTGCAAGTTTAAACTGCGACGCTAGTTGGGGACTAAGCAAGAAGACACTGTATTTTCTTCCTTGTTGCTTCTCGATATTCACATGGCGACAACTCTATGGCAGGAAGAACTGGTCATGGAGGACAAACCTAGCTTCTGACAGCCGCTAAAAACACCGCGAGGAATCAAAGTCATGCTATGCTCCTTTGGCAATCTTGGGTTCATGCTCCGTGACAGGAGCCTACCACCCCTATTAGGCTTTTCTGTGTGCTTGTTTCTTCGAGCTGCGTTGGGCGCCACCAGCGCCACCAATCATTTGCTGTCTTGATGGATGGAGGGGCGGGGGCCTTGGAGCGAGAACGCGACATTAGCTCCAGGGATCGGCTTGAAGCATCTAGACCACCTGCTGCCAGTGGAGTTCTAGTTCCACCATTTTTGCAAAAGTGCGTGCGCTCTCGATAGGCAGGTCTGGCAGGGAAGCTTGTTGTTCGTCAAGTTTCCGCAGACAGTATAAATCTCCCCGCGGCCTATCAGTGTCTGCGGTTGTCCATCACACCGGCCTAGAGCTGGGCCAGAGCTTCCTGGCCGCGAACTTTCACCCAAACGTGGCTCTTGCCTTCTTGGCTCGACGAGGGCTCTTTCTCGTCGTTGGTGCCTCTCCCCCTCTCCTTTCCTTTGCCTTCTCCTGCTCGCATCTGTGGACCTGCTCGCGTGGGATGGCCAGCGCGCGCTACTACCGCGGATGCTCCCTCCCGCAGTTGAGTTGGTGGGCCGGCGGAGTTTGGTTTTGTTAGTTGCTTTCCTTCTAACACACTACGTAGTAACTGCCCAGAGAAGAATCATGTGTGAGAGTGAAAAGCGTGCTATGTGTGGAAATTAGCCTGTCATTCCTCTGAAAGGCACCGAGGGCTTGGGTCTCAACAGATAATGTGCCTATTGAGCGAGTTTCGGCACCCACATTAGTGATTAGCGAGATCTGTCTCATACAGACCCTTACCATCGGCGACGTAGAATGGATACACCAACCACAGTATTGGGCCAAGTGTGTCTATGAAGTAACGGCAAGCTGCATGAGATGACACAGATTTGCGTAGCTAGTTGCTTTTTGCCCCGCGATAGACTGTTTTTATGACAACGCAAAATCACACACATATAGCTCAACACCAATGCACGGCCAGCGCGGCAAGCCTAGCTGGGCTGCCAGCACATTGTGCCTTGTAGCCTGTAGAAGCACGGTCGTTGCCCGCGTTGCCCGCGTTGCCCGCGTTGCCTGCTGCTGCAGAGCTCGCTCGTATTAGTTGCTTGCAACACAGCGCCAGCGCTAGTCCGAATCGTTTCTGTCAGCTATGCGGAGTGCAATGCGAGTAACGTCGAGGGCGTTCAGCTTGTTAGTCCCAACTCGCGTCCCAACACGCAGAAACCGATGTTTCATATCAATGTGGGGGATAGACCAGGTAGAAAGGTCGAAAACGTTTAGTTGGCGCACAAAGACTTTCCTTGAGTCATAGGATCGACATGCCCGACTTGTTCGAGGCGCTCCCTCGGGACTACATACTGTCTCATTGCATTGATAACCCGGCAGCCCAATGTCTTCAGGGAAATCCAGGAGACCATCGGTATACACAATCGGCCAGCCCTCGCTCACCCGGCTGCCATTTTGCATTTGCTGTCCGTCAGTGGGTCGTAATCTGAATCGTATTAGCACCAGCCACACCCCAGTCCCTGCAAATGGTCCTTCTGCTACTGCACAGGGGAACATCCGCGGTCCACTAGGTCTGCAGCGTGAGAAGAGGGTTACGCTGTGGGTGCTGCTACCACGGCGCTCCGCTGCACGCGGAGCAAAGAAAGTGTCATCGGAAGCCTTTCCCTATAGGCAAGACAGAGGGGAGGGCGGGGGCCAAGCGTGGTGCTAAAAATGGTTGCCGGCTTGCAGCTCCTCCATCATTGCATCGTTTCTCTTTGCTGCCAGCAAGGACTCGAAGCGCGACGTGTAGGAAAACGGGCTGCATTGTTCGAGTGCCAGTGGTGAAGACGAAGAAGAAACCAAGTCGGGCCGGTGCTGCGTGCAGACAACGACACTGCAAAGGGCGGGCGATGGGCACAAATGATCCCCTAGGCAGGGTCTACAAGACAAGAGGCAGGCGAATGGCCGAATACCAGCCGACCGTCTTCAAGGATTTCGGGTCAAGTCGTCCGCCACCGATAGCGAGATGCTTGGAAAGGGCCGAGTTTTCGGTTTCCTTTCACCAAGATACAACTATCGAAATACGGTTCTTTCCCGGTATGAAAGTAACTTTGCTGTATTCCTTTGGTAATCCCCCCTTTGCGCTGAGTGCACAGCAAGTCCAGGCACGCGATCTCAAGAATTCATCGGCGACCGCCGTAATGGTGCGTGTGTCTTGGAGGTAAACCATAGGTGGCGTGTCCTTTTTCCTTTTTTTTTTTTTTTTTTTGTTTGTCTTGACTTTGTTTCGCCTGTCGGCCGCAGCTAAATCTCTCATCGTGCTACCAAAAAAAAAAGTGCTCTTCTGGCAACGGTAGACTGGCAAGAAGCTCGAAACTTACATGGGCGTGCCGATATTAAACAGTTTTTGGACGCTGAACAAGGGGCTTTTCTGAGATTGCTGGCTCAGCAGCCAATCCTTGACCATGCTGGGCAGTCAGTCCACTGCGGTCAAATTTCCGGTTCCTCGCTCTCTTTTTCCCATTTTTCCTATGCGCGCGTGCGCAACATAGCTAGCTACCTTTTCTTATTATTAGTCCCGGCTTTGCAAGCCTTGTTAGTGATCAACCGCGGAGATTTTTCTTTTTGTCGTTATGCTCCGCCGCTAAAACAGCCAACTGGGTCTCTGCTTGGCACTTTTGGGAAAGCCTGATGCGCATGCAGCGAGACCTTGCTCCGCAGGCTCGTGTCCTTTGCTCTCTATTAGTCTTTTCGGGACCTTGATCCAATGAACAATGAAAATACCATTATGTTCTTTTTTCCCTTATTTCTTTTATATTCTTCCATGCGCTGGTCGGCCCCTCCACCCCCTACGGCCTGACAATTTATCTTGTCCCATGGATGCCGTCCAAGGGCGGGGGCTGTCCCAAGAATTTCCAAGCGGCCTGTCAAAGTGAACCCCTGTCCCAGGTGGGCAAGTAGTGTGGTTGCTACTCCGATCCATACGAGGATACGCACTAACTATGGGAGGGGGGAACTGGCAACATGGGGGAAACTCGAGGAACACATTCCATTCGCAAACACCCTCACACACTGCACAGTACACACACTGCTGCTTGGCATATGCTGGGGTAAGTAAAAAAGGATGGCCAGATTTAGGAAGAGATCGTCGTCCGTAAACCTTGTCGAGCTGATCGTGCGCTGGTGCCCGCCATCTGGGGCATCCCGTATTGGCTGCCAGCGTGTCATCCAAGGACGTTAAAAAAAAAAGAGCTGATCTGCTATAGCTCATCTAGCTGGAGGCAGTGAGCACAGATCGTGGCGTCCATGTCGTGGTGAGGATGGGCGACTGATGTCATTGTCCATTGTTGAGGCCTTTCTTCTTCGTTTTGCGTATGTTGCAACTCTGTGTCCGCCGCTGAATCCTACGGCCTAAAGGCCCTCCCTTTGTCAGGCTTGGCAGACTTTAATAAAAGGCACTTCCAGCACACTCTACAGATGTACAGGATCTCACAGTCATGTTTAGTCTTCATTAATTAAGCTGCTGGTCAAAAGCAACGCTTCTGCGACAAAAGTTTGGCATGCCAGTTGTTACCACTTCTGGTGTCGGAGCCGTTGGCTCGGTGCTTTGTGGCTCTAGCTTCATTATTTCAAACAGTTGTGTCGGGCTTCTTTTTGTCTCTCCCTCTCCTTTGCTTCGCCTTGCTCTGGCAGAAGAGAAACCTCGTTGAAACAGCATTTGGGGGCAGAAACATATAATGTGGGTATGCAGTGATCATGCACTCTCTCCTCCAAAGTTTTTCCAAGACATGTAGCCAGCACGCACGCCCCCTCAGATGCAATGTTGGGGAGTGAATGTTTTTCTCCCCCCTGGCGAGCTCGATATTAGGATGAAGCTTCTTTCTCTCTTCAAGCCATCCCGTGCCCAAAATCCATGTGGACGCGAGTTCCACATACCAATCGATGGTTTCACCCGGTAACACAGGGTAATCATCCTCTTATCGAACCAACATTGTCTGTAGTAAAGAAGAAGCAAGCGCGGCACGTTTATTGACACAAAGAATGCGCGCCGTCCTTGACCCCCTTACTCGTGTGCCTGCCTCGATTGTTTCACGCGAGGTCGCTTCACGAGATGCCTCACAAGGATGCTGCCAGGGAAGCAATGTCTCAATAGGGCAGGGGCGCGGCAGTGCGCGTTGGAACATTGGGAGGGGCCGCCTGGGCGAAACCGAGGCTGTTAACTAAGGCTGTCAACTGAGGCTGTTGATATATTGAAAGTGCGCAGATCGTGATGTCCAAGCTGATACATCGCCGCGGTCGCCGACACTGCCATCGGGCCTGCTGTTAGAGACGGCGTTGGGGAGGACGCCACCACCGTCCTGTTCGCCCGGATTTCCAATGCGTGGGCCACTAGTTTTCTCGTTCAGGCCACCGGCCCAAACGTTTGAATATTGCTACCTTTCAGGGAATTGCGTCTGCAGGGAGAGCATCCCGTTGACCTGTCATTATTTACGGCAAGCAAGCGCGGAGCTAAAGGCCCGCGGCCAGCGACCAGGGTTCTGCACGACTGTTCATCGGGCGAATCGGGTAAACAGAGGACGGCATTAACCCAAGAGACCCTTGGGTTAGTCGTTGCAGGATCTCGCTGAATCCATTCATGAGGGCTCGAGAGCCAACGAGCAGCAGGAACTTCCAGCATTGGTAAAGCATATACTGTCGAGTTGCAAAAGCGATGCTGCGCAGCAATTCATACTTTCTGTGAGAGGACCTGGAGCTAATTATTGTTCGAAACTACGAAAAACGGTGCATCGATTCGGTTATCTCAGACTTGCTAGCAATACCCAGCTGGATCCAAAGTTGTCGTTTATGACAGAATGCTAAGTGCGAGGCCCAGTACGCGGGGGTATACCTTGGTGGAAGTGGTGGTAGTGAACTTGAATTGCACCAACATCGAGCAATTGATCTCAATGTAGGGTGTATGGATGCCTGCATGCGCCACTGACGACTTGTATATATATGTATATGTGTTGCCGGAAATTATGATGCAGACTCGGAAATGCAGGACGCCGCAGACGCACTGTGCTGCCGCGGTGGGCTGCAGCGGAACCCCACAGTGCGCCACAACCCCGCGCCACTCATGATGGGTGGTGTTTGGAGGGGCAAAAAATGAACTGCCAAAGAGGGTTTCCATCAACATCGAGGAACGGCCGGCTGGACCCCTTTTTCCTCGCGCTGTTGCCATGAGCGATCTACAGAGGGCCTGGGCCAAGGCAAAGCTGGGGATCCCGCACGACGTGTTTGACGAGGCCGAGGAGGAGCAGCAGCATGCGGCAGAGCACCCGATAGCCGACGGCGCGGTGGATGCAGTCGACGACGATTCATCGTCGGCATCCTCTGCGTCATCGGTATCGTCGACCGGTACCATTGTCCCGACGGCAAATCAGCGCTTGTTTGCACGGCCGAATGGGTAAGTTTTTTCTTCTTGTTTCAGCCCCGGAACAACAAGGGTGTGGGATCGTCGGGCTGATGTAAAACTCACAGCGTGGCCCGCGGCAGGACGCTGGAGCCGATCCCGTGGACGACCTACTTTGAGCGGGAGCTGTACATGGAGGCGGCAGATCAGTCGGTCAAGTTTCACGCGTACCTCAACTCGCCCGTCGACAAGGGGCCGCTGTTTGTCATGCACCACGGCGCTGGCTCGTCGGGCTTGACGTTTGCGCTGGTCGGGTCCGAGATTCGCAAGAGGATGCCCAACGCCGGCATTCTCGCGGTGGACTGCCGCGGCCACGGCTCGACCGTCACCAAGAACGAGGGCGAGGTGGATCTGAAGCTGCAGACGCTGTCGTCCGACCTGCTCTTCATGATTGAGGACGTCAAGAGGCAGATGAGCTGGACGTCGCCGCCTCCGCTCGTCCTCGTGGGCCACTCCCTCGGCGGCGCCGTCGTCACCGACCTGGCCAACACGGGCAAGCTTGGAAGCTCGCTGCTCGCCTACGCCGTGCTCGACGTCGTCGAGGGTTCCGCCATCGACGCCCTGCAGAGCATGCAGACGTACCTCTCCACGCGGCCGAGCGGGTTCGCGAGCGTCGAGTCCGGCATCGACTGGCACGTGCGCACGCGGACGGTGCGCAACTCGACGTCGGCGCGGGCGTCGGTGCCGGCGCTGCTGCGGCGCGAGGACGACGACATGCCGCTGGAGCGGCCGTGGCGCTGGCGGACCGACCTGGGCGCGACGCAGCCGTTCTGGCAGGGCTGGTTCGCGGGGCTGAGCAGCAAGTTCCTGGCGGCGCGGGGCGGCAAGCTGCTGCTGCTCGCGGGGACGGACCGGCTGGACACGGCGCTGACGATTGGGCAGATGCAGGGGAAGTACAACCTGCAGGTGTTTCCGGAGGCGGGCCACTTTATCCACGAGGACCTGCCGGAGCAGACGGCCGTCAGCCTGGTGGACTTTTACAAGAGGAACGATCGGAGCCAGCTGGTGCTGCCGCCCAAGGTATCGGATCTGCTGAAGCAGGGGAAGAAGGTATAGATGTGTGCTGATGCAGGCTTGTGTTTTTCTGGCGCATGGTTGAGATGTTTGCGAGGATAGAGAAGAGATTTGATTATCGGGACGGTTGTTTCTTCTTTCTAAAAGAAGCTGATATGCACGTTTAATTGGTCGCATGTGGAAAAGGATACAAGGCGGGTTTTAAGTACGCATTATACGCAGGGTAGCATATATTTGGCGCTGTGTTGATCAACTGCATGCATTCAGTTGTCATCACTCCATCTAATTGATGATTATACGGATATTGTAGCATGCTTCGAGTTGACTTGACGTTTCCAACGTCGACCTTTCTTCCTCATTATGGTGGGTTTTCTCTCATCGTCATTATCCTATGCCCGTGCAGCGTCATTCGTCTATCTTTGGCGAGAAGCACCTACCACTCTTGAAACTTGTCGGTCGGAGAATTTTGTACATGTCGTCAAACAGCAATGTCTTGCAGCGGATCAAGATTTCCGCCCAGACTACGTTACATGACAAGTCTCGGAGCATCGCCCCAGGAGCAGCCAGCGCTAGCCAGGCCCAACGCTGCCAGGCCACACGACAGGCAGAGCTAGTAGCGATTTGGCGGCTGGGCCGAAGGATGGCTAGCTTACTGGGCGCCTCGGTCGGCCAAATTTCACAAGTAATATTAATAGGCTGTCAACCCACCCCGACCACTCGCTCATCGGCCTGGGAGCTGGCGATTGGTCTCCGTGGTAGGGTGGTATTGGGGGGCGACGATGATGGGCCGGACATGTTTGCCGTTGTAGGGAAAGGCGTGCGTTGGGATGGGTAGTACTGGGATACAGGGGTTGAGAGGCGGGTTTTTTTCTTCTTTTGACTGACTACCAGTACAAGTACCTGGTACATATGACGAGATTGAAATGTGAAAATGATGATGCATCGATTGTTGCTGGATTTTTGGACGAGTGTATGCTCAAAGTGTAGATCCGAAAACGAAAACGAGATCAGCCAAGCCACCTCTGCCTACAACCGACTGTGTATTCCCATGAGGATCAACCACCACACCACAAGGGCCTCAATTGGTCAAAGAAAGCCTGTTTAGTAACTGCTATCTGGGCAATGTCAGACCAGAAGAGATGGTATTACCAGTACTTACCCGCAGCAGCAGAAAAAAAGCAAGTGCGCAGGCTGCCCGCATGTAGGATAATACATGATACGCAGCCAAGTCTCCGCCGCCACTAAGGCCTGCCACAGAGCGCTAGAGGCTCTGTTTACAGCCTCTTTTCCAGGGCTTTTTTCAGTTCTGGTGAGTCCCTGTATCCAGCTTTGGTTACTGTGCCAGCCAATCCTGCAAATACCCAATTTGCCAGTGCCGGGCCAGGTCTCTGGGGAACCCCTGCGCTGACGGGAAAGCTACAGGGGGGAGGAATCAGAATCCAGAGTCCAATTTCATAATTCAGGCCTGGATCTGCAGCTTGTTCCTGCTCTGGAGGGAGGCGGATCATGTTCCTCCGTACCAAAAACAAGGTCCCCACTTGAGAGCTCCTCGGCCCCGTGCCTGGACTGTGCCTCTGCGCCTCCCCAGAAGCCATGCCATCTTAATTAGTTTGGCCGTCTCTAGTCCAGCTCTTGCTTTTCTCTTTTTTTTCTTTTTCTTTCTTCTTCTGTTCTCTCATCCATTCACGTACCTTTCTACATCGACTCTCTTCATCCTAGACCTTTCGTCTCAATTCATTCGATTCCCCAACGCAAACATCACCCCCCCCATCACAGCCAAAATGCAGTTCTCCGTTGCCATCCTCGCTGTCGCTGGCCTCGTCGCCGCCCAGGACCTCAAGAATGCTATTCCCGAGTGCGCTGTGAGTGCAACAACCATTCGCGTGGCGTGTCGTTCGCATATCCAAACATGCCAACACTCCTTGCTGACCTAACTTTGCACAGAAAACCTGCGTTGGCAAGTTCTTGACCGGCTCCGACATCGCCGGCTGCTCCCCGATCGACTACGGCTGCGTCTGCGGCAACAAAGATTTCATCAACAGCATTGCCTGCTGCATCGCCCCCGTCTGCGACGACAAGGGCAAGGCCGACACCATTGCCCTCGCCAACCGCGTCTGCAAGGCTTTCAATGTCGACCTGCCCACCGCCGTCACCTGCAACACAGCCGCTCCCACCTCGACCGGCTCTGGCTCTGGCTCTGGCTCGTCGTCGGGCTCTGCTGCTTCCACTCCCACCGCCACCACCGACAAGACCTCCGAGTCTGCTGGCGCCAAGACCACCGGCACCAGCAGCGGTCCTGCCGCCACCAGCAGCGGTGCCTCTGGCTCCGGCGCCAGCTCCAGCGCTGCCACCACCACCAGCAAGCCCAACGCTGCTCCCACCAACGTTGCCGGCCTTGTCGGTGCCGCCGCTGCCCTTGCCTTTGCCTTGTAAATGGAGATTGCAATGGTCTGGTCGATGGAAGGCGGACAAGGAACTGTAATGAAATCGAGACGACTGCACGCAGAGTTACGGATGTCACGAAGTCTCTGTAATGCTATGAATTGAGGAAAGGGTGTATCAGCTGAATCGGTCACTGCACCTCGCCATAGTGGCTCGTATGAATGAAAACCTTGGCTTTTGGTCAGCAAGTAGTACTGGCTGTAAGATAGTCTTGTCGTAATATACATGAATGCCTCAATCTGCTGTTCTCGTGCTTCTTCCCCAGACTTTCGGCTGCTCCGTCCCAAACTCCCCCACACTGCCCCGCCTCTGACTGCCGGCATGAACTTGAATGATCGACACGATGGCGTTTTACAGTTTTACATTATCTACTCAAATTTACAATCAGGCGTGTTTTCACGTTTACACTTTCGCAGGAGGCAGAGGAAAATGCGACGTCGAGGAATTGAAGCTATTCGACTCACTCGCTCGACTGTGGCAGCACCTCCTTGAGAACCTTGATCAGACCAAGCACCTCTTCCACTGCGACACATGAAATCAGCATCCGCGAGAAAGCAGAGTGGCAATCTTTCTTTAAAGCCCGATGAACACTTACTGGTATTGTAATGCGCCAAGCTGACACGCACCACACCATCGTCCTTGAGCAGCAGCGTCTCGCGCACCAGCCTGTTGCTGTAAAACGCACCCCAGCGCAGGCCGTAGTTGGACCGCTTCTCGATGGCCTCGACGAGCTCCCGCGAGTTCCAGCCGTCGACCGTGAAGCTGACAATCGGCAGCCGGGCCGCCTGCACGCCGCGCTTGCCGTAGATGGTGATGCCGGGGACCTCGCGGAGGTAGCCCAGCAGGGCTTCGGTGAGGGCCTCCTCGTGGTCCTCCATGGCGCTCCAGGACCCGTACTCGCGGTCGCCGAGGTACGACACGACGGCCGACACGCTCTGGCACAGCTCGTAGCTGCCGCCCGCGAGGCCCATCTTGTCGGCGAGGCTGGTGTGCGCGTTGAAGAAGTGGCCGAGGGACCGCATCTGCGTCTGCGCGGCCCAGCTGGCGTACAGCGTGGCCACGTGCGGCCCGTAGACCTTGTACCACGAGAAGACGTAGAAATCGACGCCGAGCTCGCGCACGTTGACGAGCCGGTGCGGCGCGTACGCCACGCCGTCGACGCAGAGCAGGGCGCCGACGCCGTGCGCCAGGTCGGCAATCGCCCGCACGTCCGTCACCGTGCCGAGCAGGTTGCTCGCGTGCGTGCAGCACACGAGCCGCGTCCGCGCCGACAGCAGCGGCGCCAGGTCCAGCGGGTGCAGCTCCGGGTCGAGCGCGTCCTTGGGCCGCCACCACTTGACGTCGAGCCCCTGCCGCTCCGCCAGGTCGACCCACGGCGCAACGTTGGCCTCGTGGTCAATGGCCGAGATGACAATCTCGTCGCCGGGCTTGAAGCGCAGCGTCCACGACAGGTTGCGCAGGAGCTGCGTCGTCGAGGGGCCAAAGACGACCTCGTCGACGTTGGCCTTGATAAAGTCGGCCGCGTCGGCAAAGGCCCGCGTGTAGCTGGCCGTCGCACGCCGGCCGACGGCGTACGACGCGCCCAGCTGCACGTTTTGGTGGCTCAGGTACTCGCGGATCGACTCGATGACCGTGTCGAGCGTCTGGCTGCCGCCGGCGTTGTCGAAGAAGACCTGCGAGCTGTGGTTGAGTGCGGGGAACCGCTTGCGCGCCTCGGGGTAAAAGTCTGCCATGATGTCGCGTGCGGCGGCGGCGGCGGCAGAGATTGCAAAGTTCTACGGTTTGAAAATGTTACGAGATGGATGAGCAACCGATTTCGGAAATCGATTGAGATGAATTGGGCTGGTTTATGAGAGCATTTGAGATGGATGCACATCCCAAGTCAAGGTGTAAGTCGCATGTCATTGCCCGCTTTGAGATTCCCCTCCCGCGTCACGTGCGGCACGCAAAGTATGTACAATGCAAAGACCGAATTCATCGGAAAGAATTCCTTCATTTTTCGTCATGTTTGGATTGCTGACTGGGTTTTATTTTGCGAGCTTGAGGCAAGTGAGTGTTGCTCAACTGTTTCCTGAAACATACACCTACGCATACCTGCTGCTGCTGGCAGGGTCTGGCCGGCGTTTCAGTGACAGCCCGCCCATTGGCCGTATGATACGGCAACTTTCAACTCTCGACCTATCGGAAAGATTCATGTTGCAGTTTAATGATCACGCTTCGACGCCGTGTCTGTTTTACAGCAAATCTGTTTGCCACAGCCCTTCCACCTGCGCCCGGATGAGGCCAGGGAGGGTAGCTCACCGTCGGCTATCCTGCTACCAACCAAAAGTTACCAGCACCTGTCCTTTCGATCATCAAGGAACGTCCCATTTGAATTGAAGGTCAGATATCATCCTTCAAACTAGACTGGAATGACGCTGGCGTGACCTGCATAGTCCGTACCTAAAGTCCGTTGCTGGCAAGCGAAACGCTACCCCGCAACGGCCGGCGTCTCCAAAAGTTTCCGGGCCGTGGTTGGCTGCAACCCAGAACTATCTATGCCAGCGGATTGAATAATGGTTCGTGGGCCAAACGAGCACCCCGAGCGCCCGCCCGGGCTGACTTTTCGATAGCCCAGAAACAGAGTGCCGTGTCCGCTTCTGCTGCTGCTACGCCCTGTGATGATAATAGGGGAAATTGCAAGCCTTGTCCGGAAGTCCCGCGGAACTGTCGGCTGTGGGTACGTACCTGCCGAAGCCCTTTTCGGTCTTTAGACCTGATGGTTCGCCGAGGTGCGGCGTTTGCCCAAGGGGTACCCGGTCCTGTCTGGCATTTTGTATGCACAGCCTTCTTCTTTCTCTCCTCTCTCCAGCTTTAATATTTGTACCTCTTACATAAACTCATATCTATTGTGATTGCCTTTCATCTTCTCACTCCAAATCACATCACTTACTAGACCATACATGCGCTAGGACGGAGATCCAGTAACCATGTCCAACGGTAGCGCCCACGCCTTCGACTACGACGTCGTCATCATCGGCGGAGGTATCTCAGGCATCGGTTTCGCGTACCGTCTGAAAGAGACGAATCCAAACCTTTCCTACGTCATCATTGAAGCCCGCCACGAGGTTGGTGGCACATGGAGCCTATTTAAATACCCAGGTGAGCTTATTCCTTATTTCCATCCACTAGCGAAAGGACTTTTTTTGCTGACCGCATTCCGATCGCAGGCATCAGATCGGATTCTGATCTGTACACATTCAGCTTTCCATGGAAGCCATGGACCAAGGGACCTGCGATTGCGGCGGGTCCTCTCATCCAAGAATACCTGCATGAAGCCGTCGAAGAAGAAGGCATCGCACCGCACATCCGATTCCACAACAAAGTAGACGCCATGAGCTGGTCCAGCGACACCAACACCTGGACCTTTGATATTACCGCCAACGGCACCACACAGCATAAATTACGCAGTCGCTACGTGTGCCTCGGCTCCGGGTACTACGACTACGACGAGCCGCTCAAGGTCGTCGTCCCCGGCATCGACAATTTCCAGGGCCAAGTCGTCCACCCCCAGTTCTGGCCCGAGGACCTCGACTACACCGACAAGAACGTCGTCATCATCGGCTCCGGCGCCACGGCCGTGACCCTGCTGCCGAGCATGACCGACAAGGCCGCGCACGTCACGATGCTGCAGCGCTCGCCGAGCTACATCATCCCCGTGCCCAACAAGAGCGCGGGCCTAGAGGCCCTCATGCAGCGCTGGCTGCCCGTGCGCCTCGCCGCCGCCCTGGTGCGCTTCCGCCGCACGCTGCTCAACTTCACCTTTGTGACGTGGTGCCTGCGCAAGCCCGCCGCCGCGCGCAAGATGCTGCTCGGCGCCATGGCCCAGCAGCTGCCCGAGGGCACCGCCGCGGCGCCCGACTTTGTCCCGTCCTACGACCCCTGGACGCAGCGGCTCTGCGCGACGCCCGACGCCGACTTTTACGCCGCCCTGCGCGCCGGCAACGCCAGCGTGGTGACGGGCGCCATCGACACCGTCACGGAGAAGAGCATCAAGCTCGCGTCGGGCGCGCAGCTCAACCCGGACATCATCATCACCGCGACGGGCCTGCGGACGGTCGTCGGCGGCAAGGCCACCATCTCCGTCGACGGCGCCGCGCTGCACATCCCCGAGCTCTTTGCGTGGAAGGGCGCCATGCTCGAGGGCCTGCCCAACCTGTTCTTCGCGTTCGGCTACGTCGACGCCAGCTGGACCCCTGGCGCCGACGCCACCGCGCAGCTGGCCTGCCGCATGATCAAGCAGGCGGAAAGCGAGGGCGCGCGCGCGCTCGTGCCGACGCGGACGGACAAGGAGAGGCGCACGATGCAGGAGCTGCCGTTTCTGCGGCTCAAGTCGACGTATGTGAAGAGCGGACTGAACAATCTCCCCAAGACGGGCGACGCAAAGCAGTGGCAGCCAAGATCGTATTATTTCAAGGATATGATCAATGCCTGGTGGGGAGACATACGCTCTAGTATTGAGTGGAGGTAGATAGATGACTCTATAATACACATAGTTATTACACTTGCAACAAATCACACTGCAAGCGCATTTCTGTATGTGTTGTGACTTTTTTTCGGTGCATGATAAAAAGGCGTCGGCATCCTTTCATTTGATGCTGCCTACCCTGTAGTACCAGCTGACAGCATTTCCGTGCTTCTGCCAGCGGATGGGTACTGTGGCCAAAAGGAAAATGTTTCCTTTACTGCAGTTTCTCTCATGGCAGGTTGTTTGAAGCGCGTTGGGTTGTGTTCGCACCCTTTTGTTGTGATGTTTTGTACGTCTACGTTGTAAGAGATGGCCATGGCACCCTACACCAGCCGTACATAGTAAAAAACGTTAGACATCTATTTTTATTCAGCCAACACGCAGCTCAATGAACTGACTGGCTGCATTTCGGCCAATGAGAGCCCACCATTTCCCCTTGGCCCCACTCTTCCACAACTCTTATACAGAACTATACACCTACAACTTCTATAGAGTCAAAGAGAATTCGGCGAGGGCGAGGGAAGTGCTGGGCAGTGGCTTGATATTTGCTTGCAGCCAGTGTCTGCATGTCGTGGAGGAGTTTGCAGGATATGTAGGAGAGCACGGAAGAGCGGAGGCCACGGAGGAGAAAGCTGGACCTGAAAGCTGAACTGAAAGCAACAATGGAATAATGCGCAGATTTGAATGAACTACCAGGCCTCCGGACAGGGCCAACAAGTGGGACGCTCGATTCAAGTTAGGCCACGCGATTGAACGCAGCCCAGATGTTGTAAAGATAGATGGTGAGCGGGTCTGGGGGGACGGACTTGGGCGGGAGCAATTTCGAAGCCTGGCCTGACGACATATTCTTTGCATGCAGAGTAAATAGAGCTCCATCTACAGTCCATCAAAATGCAATCACGTTATCTTTGATGTCCAGGCTTTGTCTTTGGAAACGGTATATTGTCTATATCCTATTTGCATCCGAGTCTGATACCCAACGAAGCCCCGAGTATCAGTATTCAGCAACACCGAGCATCCAAAGCCCTGCTCTGCGTGCAGAGGTTGATTTAGCAGTGGTGGCTGCTGGAACCGCGGTCGCGGGCGCAAAAGTTCTGGCCGCTGAGCATGTAGCCTGCCTCGAGGTCGCCGCTGATCTCGTAGGTGCCGGCAATGTAGTAGCCGCAGGCACGGGTGATGGCGCCCCAGGAGTAGTTGGCGTCGCGGCCGGTGGCGTGCAGCTGCTGGCGGCTGTGGTTGCAGACAAAGGCCGTCACGCCGCCGCGGTTGGAATAGTAAGCGAGCCCCGCGCCGATATACTTGCCGCCGCCGAGCTGGGCTTCAATATCGTGCGTCGCGGCGTCGCAGTCGCCGCCGGTCATCCGGATGTTGCAGCCGCACCAGGTCTGGTTGCGTTTGAAGATCCTCGACGGCGATGTCAGGCTGCGGCTCGAGAGCGTGTCCGGCGCCGGGAGCCCGTCGCCGATGCGCTCGTGCACCTCCTTGCCAGCGTCATCGTAGTAGGCCATGTAGACACCCTCGGGCTGGTCCGCGGGGGCACGAAAGCCGGAGACGGCCTGGGTGGCGATGGCGGCAACAAGAGCAGTAGTGAATTTCATTGTGTAAGAAGAATGGAGCAAAGCGTGCTATAGATGGTGTGGGTAATGGTCTGCTGAGTTGTTTGGATCTGAGCTGGCTGATGAGGAGGAAGGTTAGTTGATGGAGCGAGGTTATCGTTGTCTATTTATACTTGAAGTCTAGTCGTCTTACACTATTCCCTCTTAGATACCGTAATGTATACGCTTAGTTGATAAGGATGAAGGGTTACGGGGCAGTAGTTTCCCCCCCAAGCTCGGTCGCAGGTTGACAGCGACGCTCCCGACCACAGTCTGGAATTCCCTCGTCGACACCCCTTCTTCGTCTTGCAAGCGAGTCTGCATGCTATTAGCTCGTCGGGCTCTATGCGCTGCTCAGCAAGTCTCCGATAGTATGTCCCCGGCCGGGGTTTGGCCATGCTCGAGCGACGGCTCCCCGTAACGGTAGTGCGTATGCCCTCGAATTCTGCACAAGAACAGTAAATGCCACCCTGTTATTGCATGAGAAGGATTCAATAGTTCTACGCTAGGAAACAAGGCTAGAGACCCTTGTAAGTGAAAAAGCCCTTCTGCAGTTGTACTCACTTGATCTACTTACCGGCATTGATACTAACATAGTAAACTAATCATTTTACAATGCATACTTCTCGAAATTGTCTATTCCAAGCAGATCTAATGGCTAACCACCAATCCAATATTGCGACTCTTTTAAAATTTGGATATTTCTCTTTTGGTCATAGATGGGCGTATCGATCATCCGAGATGGTGGTTTCAGAGGGCCGGAGCTGGAAGCTCGTACCTGCCAATTCACTTCCTGTCTCGAGCAACGGCTGAATCGGCTTGCGAGTGCCAGAAAAGGAAATACGGGTCGATTTCCCGTGGTCAGCGCCGAGCCGCTATTAACCCCAACTTGGATCTGTTCTCCCGCTGGCCTGTCTCTAATTGTTCGGCCGGAGCCTTGTGGTCGTCATAGCGGCTCTGATTCGTCGAGTGGGCACAAGACCCGCAGCTTGCCTGATAAATAATTTCTACTACGTCCCCTGCGACGGAAAGCTGCGGCACCAGCGCTGAACCGATGAAGGCCTTGATGTATTATCAGCTACATACCAAGTACCACTCCAAAGTCTTATACCAGTGTCAAGTAACTGTGTGTCGCTAAGAAATGAACCCTTGTCGAGGGTGGTTGTACCTTTGTTTTTGGTAGCAGAGAGCCCCAACGCAGTAATAAGGAATGTAAAACTTGACCATCACACTTAGTAGATCCAGACGGGGAAAACCCGAGTCGACAACTACAGAAAGAGGCTGTCTTGGGTTCTCGGTTACCCACCAACGCCCATAACATTAGCATCCACTTGGCCGCCCTAGATCGAGACAAGCTAGAGCCGAGCCAGCGAGCAGCATAAGGCTGCCCATCCAGTAATTTGATGTCGTAAGGATCGCACTCGACGCCGGCCAGCCCATTATCATCCTCAAGGCCTTGTGCGGCATCGACGCCACCAAGCCTCCCCCTACCGGGCCCTCGTCGAGCCGGATGGCCTCGACGTTCGTAGGCAGCGCAGCAGCGTCGCGTCAGACTCCGCACTTGAGGACCAGGACCGGTTCTCTGATTGGCGACGGACGCCCGTGGCTCGCTTACACGATGCCAACAACAAAGCGACAAATATATGATACAGATTACTGGTCTTGGCCCTCGACCGCTTTGCATTAAAATGTCCGCACCCCTAGCCAGTCTTTACATGAAGATGGAGAAGACGAAACCAGGCTGCGCGTTATGTTTACCGTCCGGAGGAACTTTTGGCCCACTCAATAAAAGGCACAGCTTGATAACGAAGGAGGGTGGTCGCTGCGAATTCTAGATTCCTATTCAGTCTCCTGAAATGTCGCCGAACTAAGTGCAGGCCAGACTGATTATATACTGCAGGATGCAGGCAAGCGGACTTGGACCAAGCCTTATTCCAACCCTTCTGGGAAATGAAGCTACTGCGTCGCTGAGTGTCCGAAAAGCAGCCTCGGAAGAGCAAATCCCAGCCAGGCACGCCAAACCGCACATGAAGACAGCAACGACGACCAGTTCGACAATAGACATGACGTCCCAAGCAGGTTGGGTAGATCCGGAGAAAACAGAAGCGGTCAGTGTGCAATCGGCTGCATCAAACCCGAGGTGACAGGCGCGGACACGGAAGATCAGACCCCCGGACAAGCCCCGATGGCCGCTGGGGATGAAGTTGGCCCTTGCTGGTTGTGCCTTTGCCGTCATTGTTAGACTGGCCGTCGGGCTCGGCATCAGTCTCACAAGACACGAGCATCACGGCAGCCCGGGCGGCGGCGGCGGCGGCTCCTCCGGCGGCGGCACAGGCAACGATGAAGGCGGCCAGCCCCAGCGGCCGAGCAAGCTGGCCGTGTACTGGGGCGCCGAGCTCAACACGGTTTCTCTGGACGCCGTCTGCGCGGACCCGTGGATCTTATTAGTTTAGTCGCAGAGCCCAGCAACAGAATCTGACAGCCTGTACCCCTATACTAAAGCATAACATGATGCCAACAGCTCAACCTACCCTGGCGGCGGCACGGCTGTATTAATAAAACCCAGGTTATCACTGTAGGCCTGCGGTGGTTGTCTGTAGTCGACAATTACTTGACAGCCAGAGGCGGCGGCAAGCTCGTCGTCGGCGGGGCCAGCTAAAAGAGCCTGCCCCATTAAAAAGTCGTCACTTTCGAGCAGCCATGGCCTGACATTTTTTTCTTCAAGCTCGCCTTTCGCCCTCTACAAACCGCACAGCATTAATTAACCTCACCAGAGTCTCAATTGCAAGATGAAGAGAAAGGCGAGCGGTTCGGCCGGTGGCCAGGCCTCTGCCGCCAAGAGAACCAAGGCTGGTAAGTCAAGCTCTCCGCCTCATGAGCTTTTTGCGTTTGCGCCGAAACCCCAAGACAGATCGCAGTCTCGCTAACACGCATTCTTGTACTAGCCTTGAGCCCCGAAGAAGCGCAGAAGCGATTCCGCGACGGCCTCTTTGACAGGAAAAACCTCGACGCCTACAAGACCGAATACGCAGAGTCCACGCCGTACAAGCACGCCGTCATCCACGAGCTGGTCAACGACGAGCTGCTGCGCAACGTCCGCAAGGAGGTCCAGGCCAACGTGCACTTCACGCCCAAGGAGACGGACATTTACAAGATTCACCAGTCGGGCGACCTCGCCAACCTCGACGGCCTCGACGACGAGTCTCTCGCCAAGCTGCCCTCGCTTCTGGCGCTCCGCGACGCCATCTACTCCGAGTCGTTCCGCGGCTACGTGGCGGGCATCACGGGCTGCGGCCCGCTAAGCGGGCGCAAGACGGACATGGCCATCAACGTCTACACGCCGGGCTGCTACCTGCTGTGCCACGACGACGTCATCGGCAGCCGCCGCGTCAGCTACATCCTGTACCTGACAGACCCAGACACGCCCTGGCAGCCGGCGTGGGGCGGCGCGCTGCGCCTGTTCCCCGTGCAGGAGAAGGAGGGCGCCGACGGCGTCGTGGCCAAGACGCCACTGCCGGACGTCGTCCGTAGTATCCCGCCCGCCTGGAACCAGCTCAGCTTCTTCGCCGTGCAGCCCGGCGAGAGCTTCCACGACGTCGAGGAGGTGTACCACGCCGAGACCAAGGCGCAGCTGGAAAAGGACGGCGGCCGCGTGCGCATGGCCATCAGCGGCTGGTTCCACATCCCCCAGCCCGGCGAGGACGGCTTCGTCCAGGGCGAGGAGGAGAAGAATGCCCAGAACAGTAGCCTGATGCAGCTCCAGGGCAACCCGGCCCAGTACGATGCGCCCCAGGCCCGCGTCGTGCCCGTCGTGAAGGCCGGGAAACCGAAAACGGAGGGCGAGGACGACGACGACGGGGAGGAGTTTAACGAGGCCGATCTCGAGTTCCTGCTCAAGTACATCTCGCCGACCTACCTCACGCCGGATACCCTTGGCCAGGTGTCTGAATTCTTCCTCGAGCGCTCCATCATCACGCTCGACAACTTCCTGTCCAAAAAGTTTGCCGCGCGCGTCCGAGAGTACGTCGAGGCGCAGGAGAAGAAGGGTCTGCCCGAGGACAGCGGCGCCATCGAGAAGACGACGCCGTGGAAGGTGGCCCGCCCGCCGCACAAGCACCGCTACCTGTACCAGCAGCCCAGCCTGCCCGACGAGCTGCGCACGTCGCAGGATGAGTCGCCCATCACGGAGCTGCTCGACCACGTGCTCCCCAGCCGCG
Organism: Aphanocladium album; assembly: GCA_029218145.1. Classification (NCBI taxonomy): domain Eukaryota; kingdom Fungi; phylum Ascomycota; class Sordariomycetes; order Hypocreales; genus Aphanocladium; species Aphanocladium album. The sequence continues at coordinate 19,584 of JARDXD010000047.1, forward strand.
CGTTCCGCAACTGGCTCGAGGTGGCGGCTCACGGCATCGTGCAGAGCCACGACGTCATCGCGCGGCGCTTCCGACGCGGCCAGGACTACACGCTGGCGACCAACCACGAAGGCAGCCCTCGTCTGGAGATGAACCTGTCCATCACGCCCACGTCCGGCTGGGGCGAGGAGGAGGATAGGGAAGACGAGGGGGAGGAGGCGGACGAGCAGGAGGAAGAAGAGGAAGAGCCCAAGGGCAAGGGCAAGGGCAAAGCCAAGGCCGAAGCCCCCCCCAAAACAAACGGTAAAGGCAAGGCCAAGGCCCAACATGCCGCCAAAGACGCCGCCGCCGCCGATGAGGAGGAGGTCGAGGACATTGGCGGCCAGGAGGTGTACATGGCCGACGACGACGAGGAAGACGAGGACGCCGCCGTCTACAAGGCCAGCGGCGACGAGGACAACATCCTGTTCCACCAAAACGCGTCCTGGAACAAGCTGACGCTGGTCATGCGCGACAGCGGCACGCTCAAGTTCACAAAGTACGTCAGCCGCAAGGCGCAGGGCGACCGCTGGGACATTTGGGGCCTCTTTGGCATCGAGGACCAGGGCGACGACAGCGACGAGGAGGGTGAAGGTGAGGAGGGAGGCCCGGTGGCGCTGGGACAGTCGGATATCGATGAGACGTTTAACGGCTTCTCGGATTCGGGGGATGATGAATCGGACTGATGTGAGCAGAACCTTGGAAATGAGAGAAGCAAAAGAAAAATAGAGTGATGTAGCGTTTGGAATTTGGTTATATATAGCTGCGGCCTCGTTTTTGTGTTTAATAGATGGATCATGTTGTCTTGGTTTGGCACTGACTGTCACTAGATTTGATAATGGTTTTATGAAAAGAAGATAAATCTTGTGTAGTTCATTGAAAGGCTACTTGCCCTGTTCCTATGCAAAAAGTGTGAGCATCCTAGTGCTACTCATAGTATGGTCATATATGATTCTATAATACAGGGCTCATGGTTTGCCATGGCGATAATATGTGGGAGGGTATCATGATAGTTTCAAAAAAAGGGCGGAAGGAGACAAGCAGCTTAGCTGAGCTGCTCCCGTGGCGTAAAGAGAATGGACAGCTCCTCTTGGAGAATCTGCGTGAGCGACTGCGCCTCGTGGGCCAGTCCCGACGTCGTCAGGTGGTTGACCGTGTCGTAGCCGAGGTACGCGACCCAGGGCACGACGTTGAGGCTCTTTTGCTTGTAGTGGACCATCTTCTCTCTTGTAAGGCCGCGGACGAGCTTGCGCAGCTGCTGCTTGTCCTGGAAAAAGCGCATGGCGGGCGCGGGGTCTGGGTGCGTGGGGTGGTAGAGGTGCAGATGGGCCGTCTCGACGGAGAGACTTTGCTTTAGTCGGTCCGCCGTGTGGAGATGTGCGTCAAAAAGCTTCTCCGAGGGCGCGAGATGGCTGTACGACTCGACGGTCGACAGCCATGAGACGGAGCGCCACGGCAGCACGAGTAAGCGCGACAACAGCGGATCCTGAGCGAGGACCTGCTCCGCCCGGAGGATGGTGGTGATGGCGCCGTCGAGGTCGCCGTGCTGCGGCTGGCTTTTGATGTGGACGAGCTGAGAAAGAAGAAACGAGGCTCTCCGCAAGCGCACATCGTCGCTGGCGGTATCTTTGGTCTGTTGCTGCATGGTCCTGCTGATCCACTGCCAAGCAATCTCCTCCATGTTCTCGGCGATGAGGAACGGCGCCAGCGCCTTGACGAAGGCCTGGTGCTCGAGGAAAGCCAGGTCGTTTTCCGCACCCGTTGACCTCAACCAGCGTACGACGCGCAGCGCAGTGGCCGATTCGGAAGCTGGCCCTGTGTCTACCTCGGATGAGTCCAAGAGTCTCTGCTTGGTGATCATGCAACCCGTAGCGGCGTTGAGCGTCATCAGGCCCTTGGCAACAGCGTGGTCAAAGTCGTCCATGGGGTCGCGTCTAGGGATCGAGACCGGCGTGAGCGGCGAGGATGGGTCGCGGTTGTTTGTGTTGTAAGAGAAGATCGGGTTGGCGAGGATGGACCGAAGATGCCGGCTGGCGGCAGAGTGACGAACGACGGCCTGCTCATTGGCGGGGCTGCGTGATCTGGATCTGGGATGTCGCTGTTGTTTTGTGAGGGCTGTTTGGCCGTACTCCTGCTCGAGCTGCAGACGAAATGATGACTTTAGCCCGTCGAGCAGCTTTTGCGACTGTTGCGCTGTGAGGCCGGCGGGTTCATGGTAGCGAGCAAAGAGGTTCCGCAGCGAGAGGGTGGGTTTCGTGGAAAACATGGTGTTGACGAGATGTTGACGGCTGGAGGACGGTAGTTTAACGGCACTGCCTATTGGCAGCCCGGTTCAGGATAATTGTCGCCTTATAGGAGATGGCAATGGATATCTACCAATGTGCGTGTCGTTGACGTCGACCCATCTTCGTCCAAACTCACGCCGGCGATGGACCTGTCGGCTATCGATAATGCATCAGTCACGTGACTTAGATAGAGAGCTCTCTGGGCATCTGGCGGGGACGGCTGGCAAAAAAGGGAAAAAAGGAGCTAAGCAAACACAAGTGGGGCATCTGGCGCGCTAGCCTTCTAGGAGAACTGGGCTTGGCTGGCCCTGCAGCACAGGGCAAGAACAGAGACAAAGGGTCAAGTACCGAAGCACAAGTCGGCGGTGGGTTGCGCTGAGAAAAGGGCGGGATGAGGTACAATGTTGCGCGGTATCGCCGCCCTCCCTGCGATAATCGCCCTCGGAGAGGAGAACGAATTGGTTAGTCGACATCGGGCGAAGAATGCGGGCGGCGCTGGTGCGTGTAGTGCGAGTCGCTACTGCAAGCCCCTATACAGTACATGTTGCATGCAACGAAAAGGCTGCTCGTGTGCTGCCTGGGCTGAGCGAGCGTGAATCAGGCGTGTAAGCCAATGCGAGCAGGGGTGACCCCCTTGCGGTGCTACGCAGAGCAATCAGATGTTATTCTTCTTTCTTTTTGTGCTGGTATTTCCTTGTGCGAGCGTATTACGTGCGCAATCGAGGGCAGAGCCAATTGGGGCATGGTACGGGCGTACAAATCATGACCCTGGGCAAGCAATCAGGTAGGCAAGCAGCAGGGTAGGCAGTAAAAATAGGATACGTGGGCTGGAGCAAGGTAACCAGTACTTGTGGAGGCACGTTGCCCTGGGCAGCGACGAGGTCCCAGATACCGCCAGCCTGCCCTGGTGCTTGCGGGCGGGTAGGTGCAGCGTCAGGCAGCGAGGCAGGGAATTGGAGGAGCTCACCAGAGTCACAGAGCCACAGTCACAGCTGGGTGATCACTGTAACTCAGCGCGTGAGAGCCTCCAAGGTGACAGCCCCAGTGGATTCAGTGGGCTCGCCAGGCACTAAACCCACTGTAGCACTGTGGCTCAGGCATTTCAGGCATTTCAGGCGCACTGTAAGAGATCCCCACCAGCTGCACGATCCACTGCGCCTCCTGCTGTTGCTGCTGCTGCTTGCCTGGGCTTGCCTGGGCTGGGGGCGTCACCGGCCGCTAGCCTGTCGAAACCTTCACAAACCTTCCCACGCTGCCTGCACCTTGGGGAAAACCCTCTTCGCTTCCAACAAACCTCCACTCTATTCCTCTTCCCATCAACCACCAACCTTCATCGTCGTCGCTCCTGTCGATACCTCCTCCATCTCGCCCACCGTCGATTCGGACTCGGTAGCTGGTCGTCGTTTGTTTACGCACCTCTGCCTGTCCTCGTTTGCTTGCAGAGGCCACCTGACAGGCCGCTGCCCTTTCCACACAACACACCCCCAAAACTCTTACTCTCGAGCTCCCAGCTCACTCCTCCATCTACAACACACAACCACATCAATCCTCCTCCTTCACGCAATCATGTCAGAGGTCACATCGCGGTCCTCCGCCTCGCGCGGCAGAGGCTCTGGCCGCGGCGGTCGTGGTGGTTTCGCTGGTCGCGGAGGCCGCAGACCCAACGGTGACAAGGCCGACCACAGCGACTCCCCCGCCGCCTTTGACGACGATGGTGATCTGGGCGAGCTCCGAAAGCTGTATGGAGATAAGACTTCTGTCATCCGCGAGATGTTCCCAGACTGGTCCGAGGCCGACGTTCTCTTCGCCCTCCAAGAGACAAACGGTGATCAATCCGAAGCTGTGACGCGCATCGCTGAAGGTAGGCTTGCTATTTTTCTTTCTGCCAGCAATCATCGCCATCCCGCGGGCGCACGCCATTGACATTGCGAAAATCACAACATCGATCGCTGGACCCCGCTCATTGCTGCCATTGCCTGTTCATCTCGATTGCCCCCGTGACGTGGCTGACTATTTGCCCTTTCTGTTTTCTAGGTACCATTTCGCAATGGGGTGAAGTCTCCAAGGCCAAGAAGCCTACCCGCACAAAGGTTAAGGACGCTGCTCCTGCCGCCGCGACAGCCACCTCCACCGAACAGACATCTACCGCTCCCCGCGCCGCTCGCGGTGGCCGCACCGTTTCCGAGGGAGCCCGAGGACGAGGCCGAGCTACAGAGAGAGGCGGTCGCGGCGGCGCGGCCCCTCGTGGTCGCACCGCTCAGCCATCCACCAATGGTGCTTCTCGCAACAAGGAGAACCAGCAGCTGTCCGTCCCTACCGAGGAGTCCTCTGCCTGGGGCGAGACCAAGGCCACCAAGGCTGAGCCCGTCGACTCCAAGCCTGCCGCCGAAGCGCCCAAGCCTGCCGCCGTTGCCAAGACCTGGGCCAGCATGCTTCGCCAGTCTACCGTCCCTGAGAAGCCTGCTCCTCAAGCTAGCCACGCCAAGAGCAAGCCTGCCGAATCTGTTGAAGCCGCCCCCGAACCCGCCGAACCCGTTGTTGCTCCCGCTCCTGCTACCGAAGACAAGCCCAAGGCCGACGAGGAGACGACTCCCGTTGCCACGCGTGCCGACCTGGTCATTGACGAGCCTGCGCTCCCACCCTCCAAGGACGATCTCACAGAGACGAATCTTGAACAGGTTATTGACGACTCCCAGCCAGCCGCGACTGGCACCGCCGCAAGCACTGCTGCTGACTCTTGGGATCCACGACAGAGCCCTATTAGTTCCACCGCCACTCCCCTCTCCGCCGCTCACCAGCAGCACCAGCGCGCGCCCATCAGTGGCTACGCTGCTTCTGCGATCAAGGCCACTGAGAGAACCACCCGTCCTCCTGGCTTCCAGCGCCGCGTTCTCGACCAGGAAGAGGCTGTTCGCATGCCTGGCAACCGTGAGGTTGACCGCGCTGCTGTCAAGTTCGGCGCTTTTAACCTTGGCGATGGTGATGAGGACGTTGACGGCGAGCGCGAGGATGCTGAGACTCGCGGTCAGCCTCCTGCCGATTCTCCTGTTGCCCAGCCTCGTGCTTCTCTCCCTCCTGCCACCCAAAACTCGACCGTTTCCGAATCCTTCACCAAGTCTGCTGCTCCAGGTATGTAGCAAGCTATGAAACAGGCCCAAACTAGTATTAACGCTTTCCCTAGGTGCTGGAGCCGCCGCCCAAATTCCTACACAACGTAAGTTACGCTCAGACATCTCGTTTGAATATTTCAGCTAACAATTGCAGCCGCTCAACCTGCTATCCCTAACCAGCAGTATGGCCGATTCGGCCAAGATCCCGCTGCTCAGAAGCCTGTTGATCCCTTCGGCCAGCAGGCTACTCCTGTCTCCCAACCACCCTTTGACAGCTTCTCTACCGCCACGACTCAACCCCCCTCCCAGGGCGCCTTCAGCTCTGCTCCTTCCGACTACTCCAACTACTACACTGCCAACCAGCAGGACCGCAATGCCTACAACAACTACTACGCCCAGCACTACGGTCAGCAGCAGGTTCCTCATGCTCAGCATGATGCCCAGCAGCGACCTGTGGGCGGTTATAACGCTGCTCAGGCCGATAGCTTGAGCCAGTACCCCCAGAGCGGAGCTTCTCACGCCCAGCCCCGTTTCGGCGTCGCTGCCGACAGCCAGAACAGCGGCCACTCTACTCCTAACCCTACTGCTCAGGCTCAACAGCAGGTTCCCCAGGGCCAACAGGCCCAGCCCGGCCAGCAGGCCCAGGCTGGCGCCCCCGGCTCTCAGCCCCAGGGTCACGGACAGCAGTACCCTGGCTACAACCACCCGTACTACCCTTACTACCACCAGTACTACTCCGGATACGGCCAGGGTAACTTTGCTCCGTACGGCGGCAAGGGTGGCATGTATGGTCAGCCTTACGGCGTCTCCCCTAACGCTCCCTATGACCACGCCAGCTCGCCGGGCAACTTTGCTCCTTCCAACGCCCACCGCGATAACAGCGCCAGCACTGGCCTGGGCGACTATGGCCGCGGAGCTGCTAGCCAGGCTGGCTCTCAGCCCGGCCTCGCTGCTACCGGTTTCGGTGGCTCCCACGACAGCTTTGCTCGCGGCGGATCCGCCTTCCAGTCGCAGGCACAGGGTTTCAACAGCCAGAACCAGCCCAGCACTGGTGCCTCGGCCGCTGACGACCTAAAGCCATTCGGTGAGGGCAAGGGTGCCGCGGGTCCTTCTCCCTCTCTCGGCGGCGCTCGCCCCGGCTCGGCCACCAACACTGGCCCCGGCAGCCAGGGCGGCGGCCTCCCTCCTGCCCAAACCTCGCAGATGGGCGGTGCTTACGGCGGCTACCCTAACCACCTGCAGGGCCACGCCGCTCACGGCAGCGGTGCCTACGGCATGGGCGCTGGTGGCGCCGGCGCCAACCAGCACGGAAACACCCCCTACGGCTCCTACGGCAACCAAGGCTTTGGTAGCGGCGGCTACTACGGTGCTGGCCAGCAGCAGCGTGGCTGGGGTGGCAACTACCATTAGTGGGGTAGGAACCGTGATGAGAAGCGGCGCGGCCGCCATCGTCGAGGAGGCATAAGCTTCCGCGACATTGAGATGCGAGGGGAGCGAAGAATGAGAGCACTTGCGTTATGCTCGCCACGGCGCAGCTAAACGCTTTCGAAAGATGATGAAGCTGTGGGCACATTTCGTTGGCCTGCAGCACGAAATGTATTTTGTTTGTCACCGGGAATATGGTGACTTGGGGGGGACTGGGACGGAAATGCGAGACGGACGGATGTCTCGACTGTTCAACTATGCATAACGTGTACGATTGTTTCTATGGACTAGTTTTTTCTATTTCTTTTTTGATTTTGCTCGTTTTCTTATTCCCAAACTCACCAAAGGAGGACATGGCGCAAGTCCAGGACAAGCACTTGGCGACGTGTACTTGACGAGGAGGAGCTGGAGGTTGCCAGGGCGCTGGGCTTGCCGTGGACGGCCGAGGCTGTTTGCTTTCCAAGAGGTGATGCGGTCGGTATTTTTGTTTTCACTTGCACTGCAATAGCAATACGAAAGGAAGGGGAGAATAAAAATGACATGTTTATGGGAACGGAAAAGGAGAAGAATTAGCAACGGCAAAGGAAAGATTGGTCATATGTATAGGGGCATGATGGCTGTTTGGCATGAAAGATGCTACGGGGAGTGTATAGTCTAGGCAGCCAGAATGAACGCATTGACAAAGTCATGTTGCTGTAAAATCGTTGACGTGTGCATGCTTGTGCAATTGTGATTCAGTGTGATTGGGGAAATGAGGTGTTGCAGATGCAGGGTTCGTCCCATGTTGCACTGACATTCCAGCATTACCAGTAGCACTCACTCCCTCCGCACCGCGACGCGGGGTCTGACTTTATGTCTCGTGCAACATCTCAATCCCAACCACGCAAGCACATAGCCCCAGCAAGATGCCGTCCAACAAGAATGCGCAGGCCATCATGGCCGCCATTGCCACGGACAAGAGCAAGGTCCTCGGCGTGGTCATTGGCGACAAGAAGATTGAGCCGCCCGGCCTGTACATTCCCCGCGCCGGTATATCCCAACAACAAACACTATCCATCTCCCGGCTCCTGTCAGCCGAATTTTGCTAACCATGTATAATATCTACACAGAAGCCAAGCCTCTTCCGCAGATTAGCTTCCCGGTGCCCAGCCGCAGCGCCTCTGCGCGGTACATCATCGTCAGCATGGACTTTGACGCGCCGTACCCGTCTGCGCCCTTTTTCGGCCCCGTGCTGCACTGGATCCAGCCCAACCTCCGCCCGTCGTCGTCAGAGTCTGATTCAGAAGATGGCGAGTCTGTGAAGCTGGGAATTGAGGACGAGGCTGGGTTCATTGCCAACTACGCCTCGCCGAATCCGCCGCCGGGCAGCGCGCCGCACAGATACGGGTTCTACCTGTACGAGCAGCCGGACGGCTTCGACGCGAGCCGGTGGAAGCCTGCGGGCGGTGAAAAGATGGGCAACGTGGCGAGGATACGGTACAGCCTGGACGAGTGGGAGAAGGAGGCGGGTTTGGGGCCGATTCTGGCGGCGAATTACTTTACGAGCAATTGAAGGCAGAAGCACATTTGTTTGCCTGCGCCTGTGATGTTAGTGGGAAGGCGAGAGGAGGGAGAAGAGAAATACCCAAAGATGAAGAAGTTAGTGCTACGTTGTTGACACCTTTTGAGTGTGCTTTGCGCTCTGGGGGGCCCGGGGCCGCCGCTGCCGCTCTACGCGCGAGCACAGCTTTTTTTAACGCAAGGTCTGGGAATGAACGTGGTGAATTTGGTGGCGGAAACATGACTACCAAAAAGTAATGTGCAACGCTTTTGGGGGCTCAATGTAATACGTCTCTCTCAGCTTGGTTCTAGTATGGGAGCGTCTCACCAGATACCATCACAAGCCAGCAGCAGCGGACACGACAGCCGTGAGACAAGGCGGGTGACACGAGAAATACATTTCAACCGGCACTTCAAATTCAGTGAACCGTCCATGTTCTACCGTTTGTGAAATTGTTGAACCCTTTTTTTGATATCTTTTTCTCATGAGCATTGGGAGATGGCTGAAGAGCAAGACAGATGCTACGACAACCACTGGACGAGCAAAATGCTGCGCGTCCTAGGCTAATATACATGACTGTCGTACTTGACATGCTGATTGACTGAAAATTTGCCTGCCGTTTTGTGCCAAAGCTCTTTTTCTTTTCCTACGAGGTTTCGCTTCAGCCCAAGAGCAAATTCAACATGCAGCTGCCGCCTCGCTGAACCGCTTAGACACCCAGCCGTTGGCATACACACTGCAAACACCAGAGACAACGTCTTGGGTCATCCTTCTTTCAGCCGACAACCAGCTTCAACCACAGGAAGCACCCTGCAAACCGACCATCACAACTTTCCCACCAACAACGGGGGGATTCAAACCTCTGAAATAATGTCTTATTTCGACCTTATTTTCGTGCTGTGTTGAGACAAAAGGGGGGGGGGGGGGATTCCTCATCCAAGCTTTGTTGGATATACAGCCGCTTTTTTAACTAAAAAAAGGGTAGGTAGTCTAGTCTCCTGGCCCTTTTACTCACAAAGCCCATCATCTTCACACGCACATATCTCTTCTTACCTTTTGCTACTCTCTCGAGGAAATACAATTCTGAAAACCAATTCAATATGCGCTTCTTCTTGGCCTTTGTCAGCGTGGCCGCCAGCGAAACCTCATTGACGTACGTGAGCTCTGGCTTCACTCTTTACACACATCCCAGTAGAATACTGTACTAACAACTCTTCTTCTTTCAATAGTTTGGCCTCAACGCCCACGGTGGCGGCGGCGATTAAAGGCTGGACATGATGCATTATACTGCTGCAGCTGTCCTCGTGGGAACATGGGAGTCGAGTCTGGCTTGGAATGATGGATAGTAATTCTGTGAATGAGAAGCTACGACTTGGTCTAAATCAAGTTTTTCAAGAGTGACTTGTTCCACTGATCGTCCTCGCTGCTTATTAGTCATGGTGTCAATATACGAAACTTCATATTCTTTACCTGCCTCGTCTTGCCAGCCCAATTGCCATACAATTTTCCACGTCTCAGTGCTGCAAATGCATCATCACAATTGCAAGTTCAAGTGTTGTAATCCATATTTATTCTTCTACCACCTATCCACCAGTATCTCTCCGGTAGGTATCAAAAAGAAGCCATCCTGGCAACAGCTAGAATTCACTTCCAACCATCACTCCATAAATCACAAGGGGAATACAGGCATTTCATATTCCCAAACCCCAACAAAAAACTTCTAATATCTCGCAAATAGGTGCAAGCAAGCAATAACCAACAAAGCAAAGCAGCAGACAACAAACACAGGAAAGTACAAAAAAGACAGTGAAAATAAAATGTCTTGTGAGAAAACGCCCTCCAGGTATAAAACCGCAACAGAAATGATCGGATACCATTGCTGATCAAGCAGTGGGAAAAGAGAAGAAGATGAACAATGAGGGGATATTGAAACGTCTTGTACCAATGATTAAAAACAGATATCGAAAGAGGCTGCAGTAGAATCAGAGGGGGGAGGGTGAATGCGGTGCTTCGGCCAAGGCAATGTCGCCTTGATCTAGCCACGAATGAACAAAGTCCACAAATGAGATGAAAAAATGAGTCGCTTGATCGGCCATGATTTTCTGCCGACATGATCAGTGGCTGAAAAAAGTGTTGATGAGAAGTTAAAAAAAAGGCTGAGAGGGCAAATGTAATGAAATTCGTAAGTCGTAAAATGGGCCAAAATGGCACCGCTGTTTACATGACCACACAGCAGCCGCAGCCTCCCTTCTTTGCGTCCTCGGGTTCGAACTGTGGCACTTGCTGTATTTGTGGCGTCGTCTGCGGTGAGCCCATGACGTTGGTGTTGCCCGGGCGCGGGCTGGGCACCGGCGTGCCGGGCGGCTTGTCGGAAATTTTGGGCATAGTCGAGTACATGGAAGCGCTGCGCATGAGCGGTCGGTTCGTGCTGGCGGGCTTGAGTGGCCATTCATCTTCTGCTGGCTCAACATCCTTTTCGGGGTCGGCGCCTGGCTTAGGCAGACCCAATGAGTTGGTGTTGAGAGGACGGAAATCCTTGTCGTAGGCGTCACCAAACTTGCCCTCCTTCTCCATCTGCTCCTGCGCCATCTTTTTCGCGACAAAAGGGGGAATCTGCTGATCAGGCGGTAGACGCGGGTCGGGCTTGAACGTGTTGGCCATCCACGGGGGCTCGCCCTCGGGGTGTTTCGCTCGAGATACCGCACGTCCATTCCGTGTAGCTGGACGGGATCCAGCACTACCGGGCGAATCCTTTCCTCTGGTGCTGGGTCTCGTGGGTGTGCTGGCGCTGTTCTTGCGAACGTGCTTCTTTGGCGAGATGTCTGTGACGGAGCGCTTGCCACGAGGTCCGCTGTTGCCGGTATCTCTAAACGCGGCACTAGCACTGCGAGAACGCGTCTTGTTGTAGGGAAGACGGTCATCCTCGTCCGAATTTTGGCGAGCAGCAAGAGAGCCATGCTCGAGGAAATCGAGCGAGATCGGTGCAGGGCTCATTTTGGCGACGGGAATGCGGGTGCTGCCGGTGAGTGCGTTGGAAGTAAAGTACGAATTGGCTTCAGCCTCGGCGATTTCTTGAGGTGTACGCAGGTCCCAACTTGGGGGAGAGGTGAGCGGCTCGAGGGAGGTGGAATTCTTGGCGCGGTTGAGGTTGGGTTCGGATTCGGTATTATGGCTGAGGCGGCTGTCGTTTCTGCGGGCGCGGCTGGAGTTTCTTCCCTTGGGCAGGAAGAAGCCGGCAGCTTCGAGCTCTTCAGTTTCTATTCTGGCCAGCTTGTCTCTGTGAATCCATTTCGACTGGTCCTGGCTGTAGACGAATTGGTCGCTGTTGGCCTTTTCCTCTTCTGTGAGGCCAGGGAGCAGCTCTCGCTGATAGTCGGAGGTCTTGGACCACTTGGAGCTGTATAAATTATCTGCCGACCGCATCTTGCGGGCGGTCATATCATGGGCATACGTTCTGGGTGCGGTTCGGGTATCGTGTGCGGGAAAAGCAGATGATTTCTGAGACTGTTGGTAGGACGCGGCGGCATTGTCGCGGAGGTGGCCCTGATTGGAGGCAGCGGGTGGTTAGCTTGGCGGTGCTTCATGCCCCTGACGAGGGACAGCATCAGATGGAGCAGCATACCTCTTGGTCTACACCCGAGTAGTCCCAATCGTTTTCATCGCCATGGCTGCTGCTGGGAGGCGTCAAAGCGGACGCCGGCCCAGGTGCAGAAGCCACGGCAGCCATTGATGACTATATATGGGCGGGACAGCTGCGGCTGGAGTCGACAACAGCGGCGTGAGGAGGCGACGGATAGTGGCTGCAGCCAAGGAGCGCCAGGAAGTTGAGGAGCTGCTGCAGAGGCGCACGACGAGGGAGAAGAAACGAAAAGAAGCGAGCGTTGGCAGGAAAAGGGCACGGACACAATCGAGCACCAGTCTTGGCGGGCGGCAACAAGGTATCACGGAAATTGCCACGGCAGAAGGAGCTTCGGTGTTGCAGGTAGGACGGCAGGGCGAAATTCGATCACCTGAGAGCCTGATCAGAGGGCTGGCATGAAAGCGGCTCAAAGGCAGCGTGCAAAGGACAATGCAGGCTGAGGTACGGGGGAGGAGCCGTGGGCAAGAATGTTGAACATGGGATTAACAAAGACCAGAAGAAGAAGAGATGAGAGAGAAAAGAGGCAGCGGCAGACGAAAGCTAAAGCGGAGCAGCGCCATGCAGTAACTGGCGATGCAGATTGGGAATGGTGG
>JARDXD010001140.1:0-32153 GCA_029218145.1 Aphanocladium album
AATCGGGGATTTGCAGGTAGTGAAGCGCTAGTCACGGTGTAAGCCTATGAAAAAACTGGGAAAGAATCTGACCAGGTAGTTTTGATCAAAATGTCGACTTCGTCGCCCGTACCTCGGGCTGCGTAAGAAGGTCTGGGCATGAAGTTGAACTATTGGTGACTTTTTCGGCCGTTCCTTTCAACGCACAGCCCTGATAATCAGCAATTGCATCTTTGGGTAGCTTGGCCCCGGGTTGAAGTGTAAAGTACACTTGACCAGTCCTTTCGCCAACACCCGCCTGAATCAAGGTCGCACCATTGGGCTGCTCGGAGCAGACAACGCGATAGCGGAACGTCCAACTCAGCGAGCAGGCATCCTTCTCGCCGCGCCAGTATGCATATGGGCCCTTGGGCTCCTTGAAGTCACCAGGCACGGCCTCCTGCAGCGTTCTGCTCGCATTAAGGGCATAGAAATCACCCGATGGTACCTCGGCATAGTCGTAGCCATTAATGTCGTCGGTGCCCCAGAGTGAGCCCTGATAGCACTGCACCGTCCACGACAGCACGGAGTCGTACGATAACAAGGCGGCCGCATTCTGGTATCCAAAAATGACGGGAAACGGTGAGACAACCGCGTACGTGTCGTTTTGCGGGAATACAATTGATCAATTGATACTTCACCCACTTGGGGGCTAAATCCATCGTCGTCAGGCGAGGCGCAGGCGAACTGAGCCACCGCGAGCAGGGCTGCGAGAGCGAGGCCGACCGGATTTCGCGACATGCTGAAATGAATCCCGACGGGCCGTCTGAAATGAGGAGTCGTAAACAGGTTTCGAAAGCAATCAATGACGAAGTTATGTTACTGAGGAGAATCGAGTTTACCCCTCTTTCTCGGACAATCAGTTTTTTTAGCTCGGTGAATTTCAGCTGGTGGCCACGAGTGTCTGATACGAAGAGAAGAGCAAGTGCGGCTGAAGCTGCCTGGGTCAGGGACTAGTAGACATCACCCTCTCCGGTGATGCTGTTGGTAAGACGGCAACCGGCTGTCAGCACCTAATCAGAATCGCAACAAAGTGCTGACTGCATTCCGACTCTGCAGTCGTCATCACTCGGGATTCACTGTCTTCTCTGCTTGCCATGTCTCCACGGGATCGAAAAAGAGTGGGCGAGGAAATCGAGGCGAAATGCTGACTGCAGCAGCGTATATTGGGAATAAGGCATCGTCTTCTTCAGGCGATCCGGTTGCCGGATGCCCTATTGTAAGCACTTGTTGGGGCTAATAAATGAATAAAAACAGTTCTTTGCTTTTGTGGGATTCTTCTGCCCAAATAGGCGGCTGTTTTGCAGAGCAATTATTTTCGTTGCTACTCGCCAGATCTGCAACTCAATAACCCGCGACTCGCGAGGCAACCGGAAAAGTCTGTCACAACCCGAACAGTAGCTTTTTATCTTGTAGAAGTATTATTCAGCCTTACATATATCGATAACTGAACCTCAATAAGTTTTCCTACACGATTTTTACGTCGAGTTCGACTCCGGTCGCCGAGACAAGAAACGAGCCTTCGCCCCACTGATGCCAGAGAGGCCAACCTACCCTAGACCCAATGCAAAATTGCAAAATTTTATCGCGGCCGCATATTTGAGATCGAAGAGCGGATGCTGCAAGACTTGATGAAGCTGAGAAAGTGCTAATTTATCACTAATACTAAGAGCAGTACATTCTATATTGAAGAAAAGGTCATGGTTGTAGCTCATTCTCGCAATGGTTTACTCTGTCACTTGACACTTACCAAATGGAAACCACAATCGTGACAGTCGATATCTTCAGAAAACATTCACAGGTTGCCTTGAAAAGGTTTCTATTGTTTCTATATATGCAATAATTTGCAGCCAGCTTAGGGACAAAACAGAACTGCTGTAGCGCCTCGCGTTGATGTGAGGTTGGTGAGGCTTGGATCTGTGGCTGGGAAGTGGCTGGCGCTCGCAAAGGCGCTCGTCTTAGAGACCTTGTTGTGGGAATCTGATGGGAAGGAAGATTACCAGTTCCTTAGATGACCTATACTCAGCTGCACCTGCTTGACCAAGCGTTACACTATATGGAGGCATGTGCTGTCACGTCGTCGGGCTACCTATTTGCGAAAGCAATGACTATCTATTATCAAGTGGAAGAGTGGATAATGATTGTAATAAAATGCTAATCTAATATAGGAGCAAAGCTGCCGCCTTCGTGGTCGATGGCGTCGCGTGGAGCTGGCCTGGCGCGATTGTGGGGGAGGAGGGGACCACGGCTTGGCGTTCTGTTCTAACTAACTAGTTAACCCGAAGCCTGCCAAGATTGAAAGCCCGTTCTCGCAAGTGCGCGGGCGTTTTGCTGCCTCTTCATTGCGCAGCGTGGACTTTTTACAGAAATGGCGTCCAATGAAAACACCTCTGGATCCGTGCAACCCCACGATGATGAAAGCCTGTCTTGGCTGCTCGCCATTGTAGTACTGCGGCATGCTGGCTAGCGCATAAGTCTAAGCAATGAGCTTATTTTACTAGCTGCCTGTTGCGGAAGGTGTTTATCGAATTGATTAACGCAGACCACCCGACACAAGTCCCGACTCTATCAAAGGGACTGGTGCGACTTGGCGAGCCTTCTGTAGTGCGGGGTTGGGAAAAGCAACGTTTAAAAGCAGCCGCTGGCCCTGCGCATCCTTTGTATTCCTTCTCCGAGAAGAACCAAAAAAATCTAATCTTAAATCGTATAGCAAGTCAGCATCATGAAACTCGCAACCACTGCTGCCGTCGCTGCTTCTCTTCTGACAGGGCTGTCTCTAGCCAATGTACCTATTACACCAGAGAAGGTGGAGGCTGAGATCAAGAAAGACAGGTGAGCCAACTGAGGCCTGAAACGGGAAAACGCTAACCAGTGCCAGACTCGAAAACGTCCTCTGGAACTTTCAGAAAATTGCGCGCGACAATGGTGGCAATCGAGCCCACGGTTTGCCTGGCTACAAGGCATCTGTCGATTTCATCTTGGAGCGCGTAATCGATAGATTTGGAGCCCGCCTGGACACATACGTACAAGAGTTCAATGCTACATTCAGCCAGGTCAAGAAAATCCAGCTCAACGGTCCAGCGGGCGAAAACGTGGAGGTGTACGCTCTGCAGTACGTGCAGCCTACACCTCCAGATGGCATCTCGGCCGAGCTCATTGATACCCCCGTCGACGATGCGCGCGGATCAGGCTGCTTCAAAGAGCAATGGGATGGCATTGATGCTACGGGGAAAATACCCCTTATTAAGCGTGGCACTTGCGCGCTTTCCATCAAGCTGCAGTTTGCCAAGGAACACGGCGCGGTCGCGGCGGTAATCTACCATAACGAACCTGGAAAGCCGGGCGGTGCGACCCTTGGCTCCGCCAACTTTGGCAAGCTTGTACCAGTCGGCCTCGTGAGACAAGACGTTGGTGCCGACTGGAAGAAACGCCTCAATGCAGGAGAGAAGCTTCGTGCAAAGCTTGTTGTTGATTCGGTTCTCGAGCAGCGAGAATCCTGGAACATCATATCGGAGACGAAGCTAGGCGATCCCGATAACGTTGTCATGCTGGGCGCACACCTGGATAGTGTGCAAGCCGGTCCCGGTGTTAATGACGACGGCAGCGGTAGCGCAGCATTGCTCGAGATTGTTTCGTCTTTCCAAAAATATGTCGGCTTCAAGAACAAGGTTCGATTTGCTTGGTGGGGTGCCGAAGAGTAAGTCAATCCTGAATATTCCATGGCGGTCATGCTAACGCTTTCAAAAGAAATGGACTGCTTGGCTCACTGCATTATACCGCCCAGCTGCCCGAGGCAGAGCGCAACAAAATCAAGTTTTACTTCAACTATGACATGATTGGAAGCATCAAGCCAGCGTACATCGTCCAGTCCGATACTGATGCGCACAAGTTCGGCGGGCAGCCACTATTCGACTATTTAGAGCGCAATGGCGTCACCCCACGTTACAGGTACGCTTAAACTTTCATCACAACAGGGTCCAGCTACTAATGGAGACCACGCAGCAAATTCGGCAGCTCTTCAGACTACTACGGCTTTCTGCAGATTGGCATTCCCAGCGCCGGCATCTTCACTGGTGCCGGAGACCCAAACGATCCATGCTACCACCAAGCGTGCGACAATCTTACCAATATTAACTGGGATGCGTTCCAACTTAACGCAAAGGCTGCGGCGTATGTGGCGGCGAAATTCGCGTTGGACTTGCAGGGAGTGCCATCGCGCAACACCACAAGCTCCAATCCCCAATCGCGCCGTGGTGTGCAAGACAGTTTCGGTGACTGGGCTGCCAACGTTGAAGTCGCGGAAAACCATGCCAGCTGCAGCGGAGAACTCAAGACAGTTTAAAGCATTACATACGTGAGCAATTATACACAACTAAATCTTTAAGACAGGGAATAATCTACAGTGACTCTAAATTGTAGCAATTATCACGATCAGCTGGCGATCTGCCAACTCTATGCTACTACATTGGTGTTCCCACAACTGGCGCTGCAAAGCGCAACAATTCCCAAAATCGAAGAACAATTTGCTTGGAACACCCATAAAGTAAGGCTACCAATTGTCTTCTGGATATTTATAGACTCTGCATTTGCTGTAGCGTAGAAATGACATGGCTATATTCAGGTACAAGATTTTGCCTGACGGAACTGGCTGGATCATTTGACGCCTGGTGCGAATGGATCCCAGACTACGCGCACAGCTTCACTGGCATCGATCGTCATGTCGGAGACACCGTAAAGTTATGTCTTTGGGCCACATCTGCTAGCGGTGGCGTTGGCGTTACTCAGAATCTCACCACCGGTCAAAAGGGCTCGCACCAGCTTGACAATACCCCTTCCACCCTATGCCAGACAAACGCTGGGTGGATCGTCGAGGACTTCCAGCAGAACGGCTCCCAGGTGCCGCTCGTCAACGTTGGCAGCATCACTTTTGATCGGGCTTAAGCCACTGGCGATGATAACACGGGTACTGTCGGTACCCAGAGTGGCAAGCTCATTGACATGGTAAATGGGGACGGCAAGGTTGTGACCGACTGTGGCAATCACGGCGCTTTAGACTTGTACTGCAACTACATTGATTGAGGAAACAGAGGCATAGAGACATCGGGGACTACATATAGGCATCAACGTTCATATTAGTCGACAATATAGGTTTGCCAGGGGTTTCCGCCAGTGAACCTGATGCAACCCTATCCGTAGAAGCTACGGTTCTGCTTCTGTTTCCCCTGTTGATGGGGAACATGGTTTGAAGTATCTAATAAAACCTGATTAGATTAATAAAAGGTATCGGGGCAATTTGTGCGAGGCCACTACGCGCTACAATGTTCGAGTGCCACAGCATAGCTGCAAGCAGGAATACTCGCTACTGCATTGTCCGATAACTGAACAGGTATGCACCACTCATCTGTGAAACTCGATACGAGAATCAGGATAGAATCTTACTCAGGTGATTCAGATACAAATCGCCCAATATCAAGTTTTTATTTTTTTGCCTGCTCCATACAATCTTCGTGATTTTGTGTCACTCTGATTGGTCGTGGTGGCCCTCAGATCTTAGCCAGCTGGACTACAGGAGCCAGGCATAGTACTCTTTCACAACGTAATGCTATTCAAACGCAGCGATACGGCAAATTCTTATGATGCGTCTCGTCATACCAATACATGGATTTTCGCCCGCTCATGAACAGATGTCTTGCACTCGCCCGAGGAGTAGCTATGGCGTTGCCGTCTGACCTGTGTCGCTGAATATCTTGCTTCAGTAGTCCTGGGCTCCTCCTGCGCGACTGGGGCGCTCGAGTTAGCCAAAGCCTGTAGCAGGATAATTGATGGCAACAACCGTAGATAATTACATTCGGATGTTCAAAGCATCGCCAAGGGGATGGCGGCGGTTACGCACTGTTGCCGACGGCCGGTGCCCTCAGAGTCAGTTCACCCACGTGTTGCCGAGGAACGACTTTGAACTCTCTAGTATCGTATTGGTGTTTCAGAGTAAGACGTCGACAGTATGCCATATTGCCATGTTGGCTCAACTTGAGACCATTTACTTTTAAGCTAAAGATACAGTTCATTTTAAAGAGAAAATTCAGCACCTACTTCACCAACCACAGGCACTTACGGCGCAGTTGGTTATAGAATCCGTCGGCAACAAGAGACGCTCCAATTTGAAGGGTGCTTCTCCGCGGCGGCCGCCCGATTCGTGGTAGCGAGTATGGAGCGCTATGTTCGGATAAGGCAGTCAACACTGCTTGGATGAGCGCTAGCCAAGCCCCTGTGGCTTGGCTCTCGATGGCCAAGCCATCATCGGATCAATCTGCCGACCTGCACATTCGCTGTGCTTCTGCTGGACTTGTAGGGTAAAATGCACAGCCCGGATACGCTTCTTCATTCGCTTGTGAGCAGATTATTCCATTGCCTTTTGCCGGTCTCGTTGTCTTTGCCAATAATCTGGACATTTTATGGATCTTGCTGCAAAGTGTTTGGATAGGAAGGCGACTAGGGAATTAGCTAGGGTCGATTACTCAACGAAGTAGTTGCCGAGTACCATATCTACGCTCTGGACTCTAATCATGCACTCGTAGCCCGGAGAAGAACATTGTAGACCCGCCCATGTACATCCGCGCCATCTATGTACATATATTCATTACTCCATCATGCATTTAGTGCTACGCTTGATTAGCAAGGTAAGAAGTAAGCCTGTTCGTGCGCCGACCAAAAGCACGGCTTAGCGTGGTGCAGGGGCTCTAATGGGGATGCCTTACTCGTGCGCCGGACAGAAGAAGACCTGAGCCGCCGGAGCTCCCCGTGGGGCAGCGGAGATGATTGACATTGTGGGCGAGTGCAAAGTTGGAAGGTCGGCTACACTGTCGCCATATCCCCTGAATTAGTCCGTCATAGATCCCCATTTCGTGGATCTCCGAGAACAGTGCGGGCGCCGTGACTGACCTGGTGTCGAGTAAAAACATGGCACAGCCATTCTCAAACTGGCAGGTCACATTGGTCTTGCAGAGATGCCACCATCCCACTCATTCTAATTTTCCTAGTCAGGAACAGCCTTCCGTGGGCCACAGAAAAGATTGTGTGCCGGTTCTACCGAAGCAATAATGCAAGCGAGATGATGGACGGCCCGAAGAGCTGCATATAACCCGAGGCTGCTCCCCCAACCCGGGATTATGAGATGGTTGGGTATCATTCCTTCTTTTAGTCTCGATTGTGTTGCAGTCGATCTACCTTGTCTCAAGATGAAGAGCATTATTCTCTCGAGCCTAGTGCTCGGCGCCCTTGGCTTCCCTGCCGATACCCACGTCGTCCACGAGAAGCGTGATGCTCCTCGCCGGCACTATGTTCGTGGCGCCCCTGCCGACGGCAAGTTGAACCTGCCTGTTCAGCTCGCCCTCAAGCAGAGCAACATGGAGGAGGGCGCTCAGCGTCTCTACGACATGTAAGTCTTACTCCGGGAGCTATCATAACAGAGACACTAACTGGAATAGGGCTGATCCCTCGTCTGCCAACTACGGCAAGCACATGACTGCCCAGGAAGCCATTGACTTCTACGCTGCGGACACCCAGACTATCAACACGGTGACTGACTGGCTCATCAAGGCTGGCATCCCTTCCAAAGATATCGTTCTCGACAAGACTCGCACTTGGATCAATATCGAGTCAACGGTTGAGAAAATGGAGAAGGTGCTTCAGACCAGATACCATGTTTACGAGAACAAGCTTACTGGCAGAGATCACATTGGTGTCGAGGAGTACAGCTTGCCCAAGGAGATCTCTTCCTTTGTCGACTTTGTGTACCCTGCTGTCAGTCTGGCGAAAATGCAGCGTCGTTATGACCTGCCTCCGGAGGAGTCCATCGCCGACAAGTACTCTACAAGGGAACCTCTCAGGGCCCTCGACCAAGACGCTATCGACAGACTGAACTCAAACAGTACGTTTTAAGCCAGCTAGAGGTAGCAAAGCACTAACGAGGGGCAATTATAGAGACCGTGGGCTGTGATGAGATTCTCAGCCCCCAGTGTATCCGAGACCTGTACAAGATCCCTCAGGAGAACAACCCTGAGTTCGTCAACTCTCTGGGTATTTGGGCGACTGACGATACTTTCGATCAGGAAGATCTTGACATCTTCTTCCAAAAGTACGGCAACAACATTCCAGCTGGAACTAAGCCCCAGCTGGCTCTGATCAATGGTGCCACCGCACCTGTTCGTCAGGAAGATGGCGGTGTCGAATCTCTTCTTGATATGCAGATGTCTTATCCCATAATTGCGCCCCAGAACATCGTCTTGTTCCAGAATAAGGCTCTCCGAAACGACTTTAGCCAGTTCTTCGCTGATTGGGCCAGTGCCGTCGACAAGAGCTTCTGCAAGACTGATCCCAACTACGACAACAGGCTCATGTGCGGAAAGTACCAGCCTTCCAACGTCCTGTCCGTCTCCTATGGTGACGCTGAAATGGACGAGCCTGTTCCCGTTGTCCAGGTACGAAGTCCGTGGTGACTACCCGGATTGCAAAGTTTGACTAACCGGCGTCTTCTAGCGTGTTTGCAACGAGTTTATGAAGCTCGGCACTGTTGGTGTTACCATTGTTGTTGCTAGTGGCGATACTGGCATTGCTAGTCGCCAAAACCAGTGTGCTGGCCCTCACCATGACATTTTTACCCCCAGCTTCTTGGCCGTCTGCCCTTTCGTCACAGCTGTCGGCTCTACCATGCTGCCCAAGGGCAGCAAGATTGGTGATCCTGAGATTGTCACCACCTCTTTCTCTCCCGGTGGTGGTTTCAGCAATATTTTCTCTCGTCCCTCTTACCAGAACAAGGCTGTCTCGAAGTAAGTCGACCGCATGAAATGCGAGTATACTGGACAACGAGAACTATGCTAACAAATTGCGCAGCTACCTTCTCCGCCACAACCCCAACTACTTCTCGTATGAGACTGCCAATGGTACTATTCCCACCGACACCCGTGGCATCTACAACCGTGCAGGCAGAGCCTACCCAGACGTCTCCGCCGCTGGTGATAACGGCCTTGTAGTGGCTCATGGTAACAGCACCCTTGTTGGCGGTACCTCCATGTCCGCTCCCATTATTGCTTCCATTTTCAACCGCATCAACGATGCTCGTCTGTCCGCTGGCAAGGGTCCCATTGGATTCGCCAACCCCGCCCTCTACGCCGCTGCTTCCAAAGTCCCTGGCTTTTACAACGATGTGACCGTTGGCGACCAGTCCCTGGGTGGTATCTTCAGCGACCGCGGCCTGAGCGCTTGCGGCAACAACGGTTTCAGCGCTGTTGAAGGCTGGGACCCTGTTACTGGCTTCGGTACCCCCAACTATCCCAAGTGGGAGAAGTTCTTCCTGGAACTGTAAGTTACCACGATTCAAGTCAGAATGAAGTAATTGAGAAAACACATACAGGGAGATGGACGTTACTGCACAAAGAAAATGTATATATACTTAGCATTCTTACAACACAACCATATCTTCTAAATCTCGATCGCGCAAGTAAGAACTTACTGGAGATTCCACAATTCAGCGGTAGTTAGCTAGTCATCTGGGGACACAACACTACAGTGGAGTACTGTGAGTTACTGAACGGGAGAGGTGGCCCAAGTTGACACTGTGATAGTCACTCTGTTGATAGTATTCAAATCTTAAAGTGAGTGCCGCCCTATGACTGGCTTCTCGTGAATGTATTTTCTCTCCCACTTTTCGATCGTGTTACTTCTCATTACTTATTTCGTTGTCATGTTATTACAATGGCGGCCTCTCGCAGTGCACCAAGTCCCTGGCGATTAACTAGTGTGGCGCCACTAGTGAGGTGCTTCATAATTGGTGCGGCAAATGAAAAGCTTGTGCGAATGCGATCATAAGCAAACATATCCCGCAGGATAATCATAAACTGGAGCTTGTCGAGAATATCTGGCAATCAACAGAAACTATACAGCAACGGCGTCTTGTATCTCGTATACTCAACCCAATAAAACCTGAGTCGCGCCATTCACACATGCCGCCAAACACACAGCCCGTCTGCGACAATTGCCGACTTCGCAAGACAAGATGCGACCGCGCGGTGCCTTGTGGCACCTGCGTCGCCAGCGACTTGCCATGTCAGTATCGCCATAACTTGCAAAGGCGTGGCCCAAAGGGTGGCAAGGGTCGAAGGCTGGCTTTGATCAGGCAGGGTCTGGCTCACGAAACTGCTGATCATACTATGCCATATACTCAACAAACCACGCACAGCGCGGCCGTGTCTCCTCATCACCTTCAGATTTCCAATAGCACCTCACCACTACCATCGCCGACATTATCACCGTCAAATCATGAGGCTTGTACTGAATCTGCGCTCTCTGATCATGTCAAAATATTCATGTCGCACTTGTTCCCCGTCATGCCTGTGGTCGACGAGGCGCGTCTCCAAGCCGATTGCGGAGCTGTTGGCTCACTCTCACCCTCGCGCTTTGCTCTTTTACTCGCAGTGGCTGCCGTTACGCGAATTCAATTGCGGCTCGACCACTGTGAAGAAGAACATTCTGACAAGGGCAGGGGGATAGAAGGAATCTCTAGCGACTGCTCTGTCACAGGCCTACACTTTCTTGCCGCCGCTGAGGAAGCACGCCAAAAAATAATTATCGCCGAATCCATGTCGGAAGATGCTATTTTGACATCATTTTTCCTCTTTGTGTGCTATGGAAACCTAGAAAAGCACAAGCAGGCATGGTTTTATCTGAACCAGAGTATATCGATGGCGATTCTGCTTGAGTTGGACAATGAAAGACCAGAATCACTCGCGGATTTGACCGAAGAGGATATCGATAGACGCCGTCGGATTTTCTGGCTGTTATTTATATCAGAGAGGTGAGATTTCTGCCCTGGTACTCATTGGAAGGACCATTACTCACCTGCACAGAACATATGCACTGCAACGCAGACTGCCTGTACTGCTTCGACGGACTGTGCCCAAGCCGCAAATATTCGACTCTGAGTACCCCATAATCATGAATGACTTTGTCAATCATGTTAACGTATTTGAGTGTTTGCCCCCAGAGTTATATGAGTGGCAACCGACTTCATCGAGCACCGCCAAGCTTTCGCAACTTGGACAAAAGGTCATCCAGGCACTACGTGCAGTGCAGCCTCAAAACTCAGTACTGGAAAGTCAACAATTTGACACTCTAATAACGCAACATTGGCTGAGAGTGACTATGTGGCGGTTAATCTGTGGAATTGTCTCACAGGACTACAATGGTTCCATTGCGATGCCAGATTTGTCGCTCCCGTTTGACGCAGGTAGCACTATCATGTCGTCGCTAGCCTCTGTTAGTAATACATCGAAAAATAGGCATGGCATATCGATTGTAAGTCTAGAGCCGTTTCTATTTGGCTATATTTCTCATAAACGGGATAGGAGCAGAAGCTTTTCGATATCGGATTAAGTATTGTGGACGTTACGCCATCAAGTAGGGCTAGTGCGATGTCTCTCGGCCCCCAGGACTTGCTTGGGGCCATTGTCGGTACACTCCGCTGCATCCGAGGCCGCGAATCTCATTTACTGCCAAAGCTGCTTCAGCACTCAGAGACACGACTTCACTTGACAAAATTGGGCTGGGGCATGGATATGCAGTTAACCACGCCGCACTGTTCCACGGCTGTGCCTGGCCAGTGGGCTGAGCTACCAGCAACAGGCGCAATCGATGCGCCTTACACTATCGGCTCAGAAATTGAATACGAACACACAGACTTGGGCAATAACGAAATTGATGCGAGTGTAGAAACTGTGGAAGCGGGAGATAGCCTGCAAATATATGTACCGAGTTCAGGATGGTAAGTCAATAGGCTCCAATGAGCCGAGATTGCTTCTCACAGGAAAGGTTACGAAACTGTACTTAATTGATGTAAATTAATATTCAACTGCAATTCATTCCGCTTTGGGTGATAATTTAAAGCCAAGGTAGAGCTGGTCTGCTGCTGGCCGAGCGGAATAGCCATCTGTCTGCTCAATGCCTACGTCATCCACCACAGTGGTCGTAAAATTGGCATAAATCACTGCGAGAACAAGCTTCATTTCTGCAGCACGTCAATATCTATTGAGGGGTTTTCGGGTACTGTAGACATACCAAGCAATGCAAAGTTAGAGCCGATACACATTCGCCCACCACTTCCAAATGCCCAAAAGTGGCGCTTCATCTCCTCTTGATTGCCGCTTCCTAGCCACCGATTCGGATTCCAAACTTTGGCATTGGGAAACACTGATTCATTTAAATGTAGAGTATGTGCCAATGAGGCAATGCGGATACCTCCTGGAACAAAGTGCCCTTCGATATGGCATCCTGGATACGGCGTCTCGCGGGGCTGCGGACCAGGGATTGGGGCGTGTAGTCGTAGTGTTTCCATCACAATTGCGTTGAGAAGAGGAAGTGCGTCTAATAATTTGGTGTTTGGTAGGCTCTGTGTATCGGTTGAAATCAGTGGCGATAGTTCGTGGCGCAACAGTTTCTGCAGTTCGGGGGAGCCAGACAGGTGCCAGGCAGCGTATGTCAGCACTATGCCAGCTGTCTCGTGGCCCGCAAGAACTTGATCAAGCACTTCGCTAGCAATGGAAGCATCTCGCTTTTGGATAGTAGTACTGTACAAAATGGACTTTGTGCCTTCGGCTTTCTCCTCCTTGTCGATGCCCTGCTGCATCGCCGTGAAGACAACTGCAGTTTGAGCAGCGGTTTTGTCTTGCGAGGGGGTATTGACATCGGTGCCAATGATCTTGTCACAAATGGATTTGTTCCAAGCCCTCAGCTCATCATTAGCTTTATCGACAAAGGCAGGATATAATCGGAGACCGATTTGTTTCAGCATGGATGTAACTTGTGGGAGCTCCTGTGGCCAGAAATGATGGTGATGGCGGCACAAATAGAGATCTAGCCAGTGATCTCGATATGCCTTGTCTTGAAGGAAATTGGTACCATGATCCAATCCAAAGACGTAGGTTGAAATCATGTCCATGGTAGTAGCCATGAAAAGCGACTGCACCTCGACACCACCGGGGCTTGACTTGATCGCTTCCTCACGCAGGATCGGCAAAAGACGACCCAGCATAATGGCGTTGCTCTGCGCCTTGGCAGCCTCCGACGACATGATATATGATTTCGAGTAAACATTGGACATCATGCGTTTTCTCTTGGAGTGGGCTTTAGATTCCAGCGTCGAGAACATGCAAGGCACTCTAGCACGCTAGTTAATTCTGCTATGATCGCAGGACTTGTGCCACATACCCGTAGTTATCGAAAATGCGATACCAAGGCGCCTTCGGAAAGCCGCCTTGGTAAATGATTCGCATGGCGTCTACACCGTCCACGCTGATAGTGTCCGGCGACACTCGCACAACATTCCCGAGGCGTCTGTGTGCATCCTGCAGTGAGGCGTTCTCGGCACCATTCTTTCGGGCGCGGAGCACCCACAAGCTCGAAAAACGGCAGGACCAGTGCGGCACTGGAAGCTTCGACAACGGTGAGATAAAGCATGGCTGGATCACATAAGTGTATAAGAAACAAGAAAACAACACCAGCAAAGCGATAATAGAAACTGGAATGGGCATGGTCATGGTATGCTTGGTGCTGGAAGTTGCGAGCCCTGCCCGTAGAATCTGCGTCAATGGGATGTATAAATAGATTTTGGTAACACCGAATGCCGAGAGCTTTTAGTCGAGTGAGACTCTTCGCACTCGCTCTCTTGGTCGAGTCTTCTTCTAAAATCGGCGAAGAAGCGACCAGAAGAGGGGATACGACATGTAGTACGCCTTACAAGGTGGCGCGCCCTACAGCGCTAGTTGAGTTCGCCTCTAGGATGGAAATTCGGCGACAATGCACAGCACTGCAATATCCTCATCTTGGAGTTTATGAAAGACTGCAGATGTAACGACTATTGATGAAGAGCAATTTTCAAGTAAAAGGAGATTTGGCGTGCGCCAATCCCCTTCTCGAGCAGTAGAAACCAGCCACATTATTCGCATGGCCAAGTGCGCACGCTGGTCCGCGAGAAAACCTTCAATTAAATAACCATCTATCTACTGAGTAAGCTCTTTCTCTAATGCGATGTGCTTTTCTACGATGTGCTTCACCCTTTCCAAAGGCAGGGCTTCCACGGTGCGGCCCCGAAAGCCCGTCATCGTCTCCGCCATGCAGAGCGCATTGAGAATTGACTCCTCAGTCGCCTCGGCCGCAGCCTCCAGCAGACTGTCCATTTTCCGCTCATCCACGGCTGCATGATTCAATACTGCGGCCTTGCTGTAGTCAACTTCTTCCGTGGTAAATTGTCCTGGTGCCTCGGTGCCGGTGCTGAATGCGATGAAGACGTCGCCGCTGGACGTGTTGCCGTAGCCGCCTACGCGCGAAATGCCGCGAGTCGCACGGCGAGCGAGACGCTGTAGCTGAATGGGGTTCAGAGGTGCATCGGTGGCGACGACAACAATGATACTGCCGTCTTTTGCGCCTTTTGCCTTTTCGTACCCATCCCTGGCCTTTTTCGCCGCCGCCTCCCGCTCCTTCTCCTCCCAGAAAATGCGGCCAACCGGAGCTCCCGCAATCGTAAGAGAAAATAGTCGACCGTAGTTTGACTGCACAAGCGCGGCAACGGTGTACTCGGCTTCTTTGCCGACTTTATCCACGCCAGGTACGATGCGGCTGGAGGTGCCAGTTCCGGATTTGAAGCCATGGCAGGTCATACCTGTACCGCCACCAGTATTGCCCTCCGGCACAGGATCCGATGAAGCTTGTTCGATGCCTCGGACAACGTGGTCCGGGGTGACGACAAATTGCGAAATATCACTCAGCATGCCGTCATACGTTTCGCCGACGACAGGCATCAAGAACCAATCCACATCGCCGTCTTTGTCTCGGTAGTTTTGAGCAGCGTACTTGTAGATTCCTGTGTGGCAAGCTCCTACTGCGAAACTGTTGGTGAGAACAATAGGGCTCGAGAGCAGGCCAGTGTCGTCGAGCCAGTGGCTGCCGGTGAGCTCGCCTGAGCCGTTGTAGTTGAACATGCCAGCGTAGCACGCCCTCTCGATCCAATCCTTGCGCGGTAGAATTGTTGTAACACCAGTGTTGACACCTTTTTCTTTGTCATGAATCGACTCTGTATGGACGAGCACTCCTAGCACGTCAGTGATGCCATTTTTTGGACCCGTGCGCTCCCATTTTCCCAGCGTGATGTCTGGAATAAG
The DNA here is from genome assembly GCA_029218145.1 of Aphanocladium album. Classification (NCBI taxonomy): domain Eukaryota; kingdom Fungi; phylum Ascomycota; class Sordariomycetes; order Hypocreales; genus Aphanocladium; species Aphanocladium album. The sequence goes on from JARDXD010001140.1 coordinate 15,225, forward strand.
TTCGCGGATTCGGACACGCTTGGTGCCTGTCTCAGCGTTCGCGTTGGAAGCCATTTTGACAATTGTACGTCCCATTCGCTTCGAGATGCTTGTTTGCCAATCTCTCCTGCAAACTAAGGAGTAGCGATTATTTAAGTCGACAAGACTCGGCTTACTACCCCGCATCAATGAGGCTACTGTACTGTACTGCGGGTCTCGAGTCATACCGTGAAATGCTTGATTTTGATGGATCAAGCAAGAATTGCACCGAAAAGAAATCCACCCAGTAAGAACATGTTATTATACCGAATGATTCATCTATTCTTCGGGAAGTGGCTAACTCTACGCATTCTTCTGGAGCAACCCACGCAAGACGTCGCACACAGCTGAGCCCAACTCCGCCGTAGTTGCTTTGCCGCCCATGTCTCCTGTGCGAATCTCTAATCCTCCTTGACCTTTGTCATCGAGCACTTTGGCAACCGCTGCTTCGATGGCGGAAGCTTCATCGACAAGCAGGCAAGAGTAGCGTAAAAGCATTGCCAGGCTCAAAATCTGGGCGACGGGGTTTACAATTCCTTTGCCGGCAATATCGGGGGCACTTCCATGAACAGGCTCGTAGATGCCATTGCACTTGCCCTCGCCAGGGATGCCAGAAAGACTGGCGCTGGGCAGCGTCCCGAGAGTGCCCACGATAGCTCCGGAAATATCGGATAAGATATCACCGAAAGTATTGTCGGTGTGGATTACACCGTTAAATCCACGAGGGTTTCGAACCATGAGCATGGCCATGCTGTCGGCCAGCTGGTGTTGCAGCTCAATGTCTGGGAATTCGCGCTTGAAAAGATCTGTTGTCGCGCGACGCCACAAGCGGCCGCTGGCCAAAACATTGGCTTTGTCGGCACTCCATACCACTGCGGCCTTCTCATGATTGCCAGTCGTATCTTCTGGGCGCTTCATGATGCGTGCAACGGCAGCAGCGACTCGTCCGCATCTCTCAACCTCCTCTGTCGTGTAAACCCACAAGTCAGAAGCGACATTGGTTTCTTCAACTTTGGTGCCAAAGTATGCACCGCCCGTATTTTCTCTCACGACAATAAAATTGGTGCCCTTGACCACGTCGGCCTTGATCGGAGAGGCATCAACCAATGCGGGCACAATGATGTTGCAGGGCCGCAGGTTGGCAAAGGCGTCAAGCTTCTTGCGCAGCAGGAGCAGGCCAGATTCCGGGTTGGGAACGGTCGTCGCCCATTTTGGTCCGCCTACGCTGCCAAAAAGCACGGCGTCGCTTTGCGCCGCTTGCTCAAGAACCTCTTCCGTAATGGCTACCCCGTGCTTGTCTAGACTGCAGCCTCCGGCTAGGCCTGTGGTGATGTTGAACGTCAAACCTGGGCGGCACTCTTGCACGACGTCTAATACACGCAAGGCTTCGTGCACTACTTCTGGCCCGACATGGTCGCCGGGCAGAACCAGAATTTTAAAAGTACCAATAACCATAGTATCAATTTGCAGGCGGCAAAGAGAGGGGAGGGGTATGAAGAATCCGATAATTTAAGCTGCAGGCGGCTGCAGCACCGCATGACGTAGCGACATCGGCCGGAAGGCGTCTCCCCTCCCCGGATGTCAGTGGATATGACCCCGCGATCCGCCCTAGTCTAAGGAACCAGGAACCATCCTGTTATCTTACTCAACACCTCTTCTCTCATTTGATTAGAGTTAGCATTCTCAGATATCGAGCATTTTCTATTGCAAACTGGCTCTTCGACATGTCATCTGGACGATTGGACGGCAAAGTTGCCATTGTTACTGGCGGCGCATCGGGCTTCGGCAAGGGCATCGTGGAGAAGTTCCTGAAAGAGGGCAGCAAGGTCATCATTGCTGATCTCTCCGATGAAAATGGCAGAGCGGTTGCCGCCGAGTTCAATTGCGCCTTTGTCAAGACAGACGTAACCAGCCGCACCGACTGGGAGAAGCTGCTCGCTACTGCCATTGAGACGTACAGCCAGCTAGACATTGTTGTGAACAATGCGGGCGCAACGTACTCCAACAGGCCCACTGAGCAAGTGACTGACGCCGATTTTGATCTGGTCATGAATGTCAATGTCAAGTCTATTTATCTCTCGTCGTCTGTCATTGTGGATTACTTCTTGCGCGAAAAGCGCCCTGGCTGCTTCATACAGGTAGCATCCACTGCAGGCATTAGACCACGACCTGGCCTGACCTGGTATAACGCTTCGAAAGGCGCAGCAATCACGGCCACCAAGTCGCTTGCTGTGGAGTATGGGCCGAAACAAATTCGCTTCAATGCTGTCTCGCCCGTGGTGGGAAGCACAGCCATGTAAGTCCTGACCAAGAGGCAAGACAATCCTGGCAACAGCTTGCTAACAGTGGCAGGACGCACTTGTTCCTGGGTAAGCCCGACACGCCTGAGAATCGTGCTGCTTTTGTGTCTACGATCCCAATGGGGCGGCCATCCACGCCTGCTGATATCGCCAATACATGCTGCTTCTTGGCGAGTGATGAGGCAGAGTTCTTGACAGGCACTAACATAGAAGTTGACGGAGGTCGCTGTGTCTAAAACGTTAGCTGCGGAATCTTCTTTTCGGTAAAGTTTAGAAGATAGATACGTAGCCCAATAAGAGCACATAAACAAACGAGCAGACAGAATTTGCCAGAACCTTGGTTCGGTGGTCCCCAAACGCTGAGTATCAGTCCGCCCGTCGCCGTTCCGTAGCCAAAATAGCGTCAAAAGGTACAGCGCAGGGCGTTGAATATGTTTCTACTGTTTAGATTCGACCAGAAAGTGAAAGATTAAGGAAATCTGACAGAACTGTCTGCGCCAAACTGCATGCTTGGGATATAAGCTGCGCTCGCCAGGTCGTGCTCTGTCCGAGGCTGACAAGTTCGATCTAGTCAAAGTCGGATACCATCAAGGCGCCACGAGGTCTCATTGGGATGAGATAAGCTTCAAGGTGTGCGGAAACGTCGCAGTCCCAGTGGTTTCACGCTCAGACGGCCTAAGAAACAAAGTTCTGGCTTGAGTCTGGCCCTAGCCGGCTGCTCGGCAGGCTCACGTCTTCAAAAGGACAAGGCTAGCTAATATCGGCATCATGAGGTCCTTTCATCGATCTCTTGGAAATCTAAGCTTTAAGTTTGCTTTACTGTCTCGTTCTTGTATCATTTTTTTCGATTTCCTCTACACATCCGCCAAGATGCCGACAGAAAATGGCCAGTACCCAGACCTTTGGAGGCAAGCGGGCAATGACAGCTGGCAGCGTGCGACCGTAGGCATCGAGACAAGATATACAACTCATCTTTGTTACCTCATTCAAGACCAGTTTGTCCGAAGCCGACGCCATATGGCGCACGCGCAATGCTTGGGTGAGCCTGCGAGTGCAGTTACCCGCCGCTTCTGGCATTGAGATTGTGTGTGACGGCAATTTTGAGCAGCTGCAGTACCGCGAATTACGAGAAGCCTCGGGCACGAGGTGCAGAGCCAGGTGCACGAGCAGACAAGGAGTCCGCACTACATCTCGGCCAGCAGCCCGGTGCTGACGGCGCTCGCCGGCCAGATTCGGAAGAGCAAGAAGCTGCCGCCGCCGACGCCGCTGCCGCTAATCGTGACTTAACAGGGCCGGCTGCCCCTACAGCGCACCTTTGGCACCGGCGACGCCTCTGTCGAGGTGACTGATTACGTTCAACTCGTCCGCTACATGAGCAACCGGGCCGTGTTTCTGAACACTACAGTATTAGATCGCTGGGAGTTCGCGGCGCAGTGGAACGAGGCCTTTTTCGAGTCGGACAAGATGCATGCGATGGTAGATAAGATTAAAGAAATCATTCAAGAGCTGACTCAAGATCTCAACAGGTAGAAAGTTGCCTATCGGCTATAGAACGACATATAAACCGCAAAGTGGAATTTAACGAAGTATATGTGATGAGCTACATCTGAGTAAAAGTTGTACCATTGTAAATGATGGAGAGTCTTCCAAGCAGCGCCCCAGCTAATAAACTGTAATTCTTGGCACCGATCGTGGAAACATATCTGCCAAGGCGTGTACATGATTATTAGCCAGCATTCCGTATAACTAGACTGTCATTCGCAGCAAATTGGCCTTGGAGATTCCCCAGCCAACTGCAGCAAATTTGCCGATAAGCCGCGGCACCAGCCAGCCGAATTCTCTCTCCGCAATATCGGGGGTGGAGCGGCATGAACGATTCCCCACGAGCGGCGGACCAAAAGGGCCCTATTACGAGATAATATCATGTATTCCCAAGGAACCCGGTCAATTCACTCGTTACATGAATTCTGGAACCGGTTTGCTGCGCTCAATCGCACAATGTAACCATTCAATGGCACGTACAGGGTCCCGGCACCTCCCCTGGCCACGGTCGTCATGTTTAGGCATTCTTTGCTCTGGAAGTTTGCCGCAACACTCCCGCCCACGCACCCGCAGGATTTCTAAACCATGGGCAGAAACGGACTGTCGCAAATCGTCCTGTCGACTCTCGCCTGCCAGGGTTAGTAACCACCCCCCTTCCCAATTGACCCCCCCTCCTCCGCTGATGCCTCATTCGATCTAGGCGGCGCCGCATCGCTCATCGGTATCCCGACGGCGGACTACACCACCACCGAGTGCAAGCGCTTCGACCTGCGGCAGGTCAGCGGCATCGTCGTCGACGCGCAGCATGCCTCGGCGCGCGACACGCAAGGCGCCACGCTGATCCCGCCCACGCTGCAGGAGTTTGCGACGACCTTCGCCTCTGATCTCGCCAGCAGCCTCGGCATCAAGACGAATGTCGAGGTGGCAGCCGCGCCGCGCGACCAGTGCATTTACATCACGCTTGACCCGCAGGGCAACTATACCGACGCGGCGGGCCGCTTCACGCACGAGGGCTACAGCCTGACGACCAACAGCTCGGGCGTCTTCATCGCGGGAGCGTCGCCGCTGGGCGCGTGGTGGGCGACGCGGACGGTGCTGCAGCAGGCGGCGATCCGGTCGCAGACCAAGAACGTCACGGCCCTGCCGTACGGGCACGGCCGCGATGCGCCCGGCTGGGGCATGCGCGGCATGATGCTCGACGCGGGCCGCCACTGGTACCCCAAGGAGTTTCTGGTCGAAATGTGCGGCTACATGTCGTACTTTAAGCAAAACACATTCCACGTCCACCTGTCCGACAACCTCGTCACGCAAGACTACTACAGCTACGAGCAGGCCATGGCGCTCGAGGCCAACTTTCGCCTCTTCTCCGAGAGCGGCGCGCTGCAGGGGCTCAGCTCCCCGCGCGACGTCGCCTACACGCGCGCCGACTTTGACGAGGTTCAGCAAAAGTGCGCGGCGCGCGGCGTTACCGTCATGCCCGAAATTGAGGCGCCCGGTCACGCGCTGCGCATCGTACAGTGGAAGCCGCAGCTGGGCTTCCACAAGGACCCGTCGCTGCTCAACATTTCGCACCCGGAGACCATTCCGACCATGAAGAGCATCTGGCAGGAGTTTCTGCCGTGGTTCCACACCAAGCTCGTGTCCATTGGCGCCGACGAGTACCACGGGCCCGTCGCCGACTATAACCGCTTCGTCAACACTATGAACGACTTTATCCGCGAGCAGTCCAACAAGACGATGAGTATCTGGGGCACGTTTCCGCCGAAATACGACGGCACATACGACAACATCAACCAGAACGTGGCGATCCAGCACTGGGAGTTTTTCGAGGACAAGCCGCTCACCGACTACATCCAGAACAACTACTCCGTCATCAACTCGGACGACACCTACTACGTCGTCAACAAGTACTCGGAGAGCTACCCGCCCGCTCTGCCTCTCGACAAGACCTTCTCCGCGGACCCGTCCGTGCCCGGCGGCGGCCCGTGGTACCCGCACGTCTTCAACGCCAAGAAGGCGTCCGACAACCCGCAGCGCAGCGAGCCGCGCGTGCTGGGCAGCATCGTGCCGCTCTGGAACGACTTTGGCCAGAACGCGACCGTCGCGTCCGAGGCCTACTACGCCTGGCGCGAAGGCCTGCCCGCCGTCGCCGACAAGCAATGGGGCGGCACGCTGAACCGCGCGCAGTTTGACGCCGTCTTCCCGCAGGTGCAGCCGTACGCGCCGGGCCAGAACCTGGACCGCGCGATCCCGTCGCCTGCCGGCGAGACGATTCTGCAGTACAACTTTGCGTCGATCCCGGGACACGTCGTCAAGGACGCCTCGGGCAACGGCCACGACGCCAAGACGACGTGCATGACGGACCGCACGGCGCTGGCGATCCGGCCCGGCTGCGACGTCACGCTGCCGTTTGGCGCCAAGGGCCGCGACTACACGCTGTCGCTGACGGTCAAGCTCGACCAGGACATGCGCGGCCAGAACGCGACCATCCTGACCGGCACCGACTCGGCGCTGCTGCTGACCCCGACGCTGACGCTGTACGCCTCCAACAACTACTACCCGCTCAACCTGACGATCCCCGTCAACCGCTGGGTGGACATCACGATCCGCGGCAAGGGCAATCAGACGTTTGGCGCGATGAAGCCCGCGGGCGGGTTTTTCGAAGAGGAAGAGTTTCAGACCGTCATGGGCATCGTCGGCAAGAGGCTGCACTGGGACACGATTGCGGTGGAGGCGCCGCTGGGCAAGCTAGGTGGGTTCACGGGCATGCTGAGAAACCTAACGTTGACGAATCGGGGTTGAGTTTATTCGCTGAATATAACTTGATTGAATCAATTTTCATGTCCTTGGTTGTACTTGCTCGCAGACGCCGACAGATGTTGTCTGGACTGTTTATGCCGGGGCATTCTTCTTATGCTTGTGAAAATGTCTGCATACTTTCAAATTAGCATACTCATACGCAATATTCATTTACCATCTACAGATTGTGACGTGATTACAAAACAGTCGCACATCTCTCCCTAGCCCATGCAATTGTGTGAACCGTACGCACATCTAGCCACCATCAATCGGCATCCGACACCGATCAGCAGGGTTCAATTGCTGGCAGACGGCATTGTAGATTCACAATCGTCGCATTCTCAACTCGAAGCAAAATCTCGCAAAAGTTACGTGAAAAGCCTAGTCGTCTTAGCTCGTCCGGTCGCGGACCACAAGTATCCGCGCCAACATGATGTCATCCCTGTAGCCGACTACAACGCTGGCGACCCTTGCGTTCGACTGAACTAGCCCGCCTGAACCGAAACGTTACCATCATTAGATTGAATAATGGTTTTGACAAATTCATCTCTTTTCTCGTATCTTCACCGATATTTCCATCGTTATGCGCCACTGGACCACGTTGGGCCGTCCCCGTCGGGTCCCAAATCACCTTTTCTCAAAGTGGCAAGTGATGTTCAACGCCACCAAGCCCATGATTGGATAAATTGTTACATGCAAGATATATACACATCCCATCTTAAAATACGCGCATTTACCCATTATTTCCTTTTTGTTTGCCTCTACTACCTTATGACCCCGCTTGACTCGCACAAAACTCATTCGCCGCAACTCTAGCGTCCTGATCGACATCGCCCACGCGCACCACCATGCTCATGCCCACAGCCTGATGCCAGAGGATGTGGCAGTGGGCGAGCCACAGACCTCTGTTTGTCAGGGGCAGGCGGAGGACGACGTGCCCCATGCGGGGAATGTAGACAGTGTCCTTGAGGAGGTGGTTGAACGGCGTCCGCGGGTAGTCGTCGTGCTTAGATTCCGGGTCGAACGGATTGTAGGTGCCCTGCTCGCCTTTGCGACCCTTGTGGGTGACTAGTACGTAGAAGGACTGACCGTGCTGGGTAGAGTTAGCGGCGTCTCAAGCGGTAGACAGCGGAAAAAGAACTGCAGATTGAAACAGTGTGCTGGCAATTGTAGAGCGAAGCAAGTTGACAAGTGACAATTTGCGGCAAGTTGGGAAAGGGTAACGACTGTGCAATTATACATACCAGGTGGAAAGGGTGGCCCTTGTCGTCGAGATTGTTCACGACCAAGTCCATCCAGCGAGTCTTTTCGCCTTTTGCACTTGCCGCAAAAGCTGTGACAGTGAAATTCTGTAAAGGACTTGGCTCCTTGGCCAGGTTCACCCACTCTTTTTCGTCAACAGCCAGCAGAGGCGGCGCAAATGCATCTTTGACGATCCATGACGAATGATTAAAGAGACCAGCGGGTCGGTTTTCGTGGGTAGCGCGGTTTCTAATGGTTGTGTAAAAGACAGCTATCTCAGACGGCTTGGTTGCGGCAGCCTCGTCATCAGGCAGCGCAACGCCGTTGATTTCGGCGAGCGATAGTAGCTCTACGGCATCTTCGCGCCGGGTGAGTGCTCTTTTCGCTGTTGATCCCAGATCGCCCAATGGGAACGACTGGATTCTCGTAAGTGCATAGTTTTTCAGTGGCATATTGCTATTTTTGTTAGTTCTGACTTTGGTCAAGAGAAGCAGAAAGCTCACCCATCATCCAATTCAATAGTTAAAGCGTTGTCCAATGTCTCGTCTCGGCCGGACTTGGAGGTGGTCGTCTTGTCGAGCACCACGTCAAGGCGCTCGCCGGGGTAAAGAACGCCAAAGCCGCCCGCGGCCGATGTTGAATTGTCGATCAGACCATGGCCGTCAATTGCAAGGGGCTCCATGGTTCCATGTGCGAGGTGTAAAGAGAAACCAGCAGACGCACTAACTGTGTTAGACATGCTTCAGAGCGAGAATTTGAGACATACCCAGTGTTGACGATACGTAGTCGAACACGATCGCCGTCTGGCAGGCGAATATGGGGTTTCTGCAGCATGGTGCAGTTGACCACTCGCGCGGCGACGGCCTTGGAACAGTTGTATGCTCCAATGCCGTTGATGAGGAGCGAGTCGGGTGCAGGCTACAAATTAGCTTGGCTCCAGTAAAGGCGCGCGTCGACATACCTCATATCCAAAGTGCTCAGCTTTGTCATACCACTCGAGGACCCTAGGCGCAGGCCAATGGTACCAGTCACTGACAAGCAGCAGCTTCTCTTGTTCATAATTGTACTTGACCAGATCGGTTTCTTTGTCGGCCGGTCTGTGGATGACGATGCCTCCGTAGAGGCCATCTGCTCTCTGGAGGTGAGAGTGTGCATGGTACCTGTTAAGTTAGCATGCGACAGAGAGAGACAGCGGCAGACTACATACCAGTATGTACCGTGCTGCTTGTCGTCTAGGGTAAAGCGGTACGTGAAATTGTTATTTTTGGCAATGGCGCATTGTGTTACGCCAACAACACCGTCCATGGCATTCGCGCCTGTTGTAATTAGCTAGGAACCTGTGTGGCGAGCAGGCAACGTACCATTCATGACAAGGCCGTGCCAGTGGACAGCGACTCCGTCGGTGTCATTTTCGACGTGGTTATAGACGTTGATTTCGAGCTCGTCACCGGGTCGTGCTTCGATAACGGGTCCAGGAAATTGGCCTAGATATTTAGCAGTGACCTGAAGCAGCGAGGTTGCAACTTACCGTTTATAAGATATACCAGCTTCTCTACACCATCGGGTTCGCGCATCTCGCGAGTGACATTCCATGTCATACGCAGCGTCTTTGGTTCTCTGGCGTTGTGATCTTTGGGGTTCAAGACGAAGCCAGTCTCCTGGGCCGGGTCTGGGAGAACGGCGGGTGTGGGCGTCGGTGTAGGTATAGGCGAGAAGTTGTCAACGTGTGTCGTGGTCGGCTCCGGGATCGGTTCCTGATGCTCTGGATGCCCAGTCGCAGGCTGTATCGTCGGGCTCCGGCTGAAGACATGCAGCATGAACAGCGACAGCAGTATGGTAAACAACCCGCTGCCCATCGCGACAAGAGGCAGCCATCTGCGGCCGCGAGGGCGCTCGAGTCCAGCATACATGACGAGGTGCGTCGCAATATCCGTGACTTGGCGATGGTTCGCGGCAGCACGGTATGAATCTCTTGCCTACCTAGCTAGGTGAGCAAGCAAGGGCTGGGGCAGTCATCCGGCCGAGAGCGGGCAGGGGGGGTCGGTTCGAGCGATACAGAGGAGGCTGCAGGCATCGGCAGACGATTCTTAGGAAGACAGCGAGGACGGATGGCAGCGTCAGGGGCTGAATCAAGACGGGAGCGCAGAATAACGAATGCGGTGGCCTTGTCGAGCAAAAGCAAAAGGTTGAGGCGCGATACGTCAGGCGATGGGGAAGCTTCGAAAAAGGCAAGGGGTCGCGTGGGCAGATGGAGCCGGGAGGTTACAGTGATTACAGTGGCTACAGCGGTTGAGTGGGAGCTGTTACAGGGGATCAGGTGCACTGCAACTCCAGTAAATACGCTAAAGCATTTTCTCAATGCGCTAAATGGAGTGCTGGGAGATGTGTTAGCGGGGTGCCAGTGCGGGGAGCAGGGCTTGCGGGGGGCAGCGGCGCAGTGGGCGATTCGGGGGTAATCAGGCTGGTTGGCTGGGATCAGGGATGAGACATGGCGGACGCCACTGAACTGGTCACGGAACCAGTGACTTTTCACGTAAAAACTCTGATCCCATTGCCATTGCCGTGGCTGATTTCTGACAGAGGTCAAGGTGTATTCATGGTAAGTATTTCCAAGACGGATGCTGCAAGAAAGGTGAGGTCAACGCCTGCTGCAACCCAGTCTAACCCGATCTGGCAAGTCACTGCAACTCCATGGCCTTGTTTGTCATGAATTCGGCATTTCCAAATCACGAGCACAGTTTTATTGCAAAACGGCTGGATCTGTTTCTCTGAGGGGTTTTGACATGTCTTATCAGCCGAAAAGTCAAAACTGACATGCCTGATATGCCATTAACACTCGCAGCAACACGGCTGCACCCGTATGCCCTCACCCGCCAAGCATACATACTTTGACCACTTGGGATGGCAGATCACGTGCATGTCGAGATGAATTCTACTAATAGTCCAACTGCGGCGTCGCATCAGCCTCAACTGCCTCAAATGGGCACGAGACTACTTTCTCTTCCTAGCGATGCGACTTTTCCGGGCCTCATTACATCCTCCTGCGCCAAGACGACTAGAGCAGGTCTTGTGGGCTCACTACGGCATGCGCCGCTCGTAGAGGCAGCTGGTAAGCCGTATTGGGGGGGTCGCATGGAGCCAGATGCAGCTAGGAGCTTTGGGATGGCATCAACTCCGCACCATATCCCGGTCTAGCGCTGCAATCAAGGCTGTAAGTGTGTAAATTGGAGTGTCATAAGTTGCGAGTTTGGGAGGACAAGTGTGACTGGGTTGAGCTCATACCTCTCTGCTCCAGTCAATTGAGGGCTGCCCGTATTACCCTCACTTCCAACTTCCTTTCGAGGCTAGATTACAGACGCTTGTCAGAAAGAACCGACTAGATTTTCTAGATTTTACTACATTGACTAGTGAATCTATAGACTGGCATGTGTCAAGACCCTGATGTGGGGTGTACCAAGATTGGAACTTGTTCTTGACAGACCTTGGGGTTGTGCCACGTAAAACAATCAAAACTCAATGAAAGGGACTTGTGTAGATGTTTGCTTTTGGGCTTGGCAATGTCCGTGATCTCTCTTCTCGTGGTGCTAGTGTAGTAATCTCATCGCCGAGCAAAGAATATCTCAAGTCCACTGTGGCAATCACAGTGCAGCCCACTGTAGCCTTTGCAGCTCGCACGGCTGTACATGTGAGTGGCTGAATTGTGACAAGTAAATGTATTTCGTGGCAATACTTTACCAAAGAGCACTCATAGAAAGAGGCGCTAAATTGGCACAAAAGCATCTTCACGGGTCGTTGTCGCAGTCCGGCTTCTCACCCATACGCGCCCCAGCAAGGCACGCATCCCTTCATTCCTCGCACTGTCTGCCTCACCCAGCAACAAACGCCCGTTTGCCTTGCTCAACCATCTTTATCCAACATCACCAACAGTCATCCCTTTCCAGCTTCAATTCCTCCCCATTCGCTCACAAACATCACCAAATACCCCTTGCAGCGCTAGCCTCCACGCTTTTCTTTTGTCTCAGAAGCTCTCCCGCTCCCCGCTGCGCCCTGCCGGCGGCGAGGCAGGCGGAAATTGCGCCGAGCTAATAAAGCACCCAAACCCCACGCTTTTGCCGTCATCCAACATCCACATCCAACCCGACGCTACTGGGACTCTCTTCTTGTCCGTCCCTTTTCCTTTGCTCATGCGATTCCCTCTTGGCCGCCCCTCCTCCATCATCCACACCATCCACCCGCATCGCTAGACCGACAAGGGCCTTACGACCAGGTGCCGGCTTGACGCTCCGCACGAGGAGGCCGCCCTAGTTTGACCAGACAGACACGACAACACCGACTCTTTGCGGTCTCCTCCTCGCTCCGCTTCTTACGGCAACTTCTATCCGGATTTGCGACTTTCTTTGAATTTCCTCTCTTCCTATTCGCTTCTGAATAATACAGTCACATTCGATCCACTCACTCGCCGCCGGCCCTCCTCGACCGCTCCAAGACTACCATCTTATTCTGTTTGGCCTGCCCACACCCAGACTAGTGCGCACGATAGCCATCCAATGCCACGCTCGCCGTTGAATTACTCCAGCCCGAAGCGCTGCTAGCTAGCTGCGAGTTGCTCGCCTCTCTCTCTCTCTTTCATTCGTTGAAACGTTGCAACCAATCTGCAGGCGCATGATCCGATCCCATTTCAGCCAGTCCTGGTCTGCTGTGGTACCCGACCTCGACGCAAGATTGCTTCGGCTATAACACCCCGCTGCCCGGTCCCCATTTTCCGCTACTGTGATTTTGTTTTACTCCATCCTCCTCTTTCATTGTTGCAGTCAATCGATTGTTTGGCTCATTGTCACATCCTCCCAATATGAGGCCAACCAACAGTCCCCTCTGGGCAACCGTGGCTGCCTCGGCAGTACACGCCACGTCGCTCGCCGATGTCAAGCACATTGTCCTCTTTATGCAGGAAAACCGATCCTTTGATCATGTATGTCGCAATGAGAACCGCTACCCCCGTGTTCCGCCGCTAACATGTGTCTAGTACTTTGGTACCATGGCCGGTGTCCGAGGCTTTGGCGATCCCAACGTTCAAGTCAACGACGATGGCTTCTCCACCTTTCAGCAGTAAGTATCGCCAAAGGAAAATCACATGGCAATCTTTGGAAAATCACAGGTTTAGTCTGACATTGCATAGGCAAATGTCCACGAGTCAAAATGGCACCAAAACCCTCCAGCCCTGGCACATCAACTACCTTGGTGGCGAGTGGAAGGAAGCGACCCAGTGCATGGGCGGCGGCGACAACGGCTGGGATACCATGCATATGGCTTACAACGGCGGTCTCGGCAACAAGTGGACGCAGGCCGAAGCCTGGAATCAGGACGACGGCGGCTACTCCATGGGCTACTTTGAGCGCCAAGACATTGCCACCCATTTCGACATTGTCGAGGGCTGGACTGTCGTGGACATGAACCACCAGAGCGTTCTGGCCGCCACGGACCCCAACCGTATCATGTGGATGAGCGGATCAATCAACATTCCCGGATCGCCGACCAACCCAGACGGCGAAGGCGGCCTAATCGTCGACAATGCAGCTACACCTGGTAAGTAATCTATAATCAAGCATGAGCCTTGGCGTGTCGATGCATTACATGTTCGCGTGCACGGGGCTCGCTCGTTACATTGATGACCGCTAACCTGTTAGGCTGTGAACAACCTAAAATTAACTGTTTTCCTTTTGTGTGGAAGACGTGGCCCGAATACCTTGAAGACGCCGGCATCTCATGGCAGGTGTGGCAAGATTTTGACAATTTCGAGGACAACATGCTCGCCTATTTTGAGCAGTACCAAAAGGCGGCCAACGGCTCAGCCCTGCGCAACAAGGGCAACTCGTACCCCGGCCTCGACGCATTCTACGACGCTGCAAAGAGCGGCACGCTGCCACAGGTCAGCATCATTGTCGGCCCGCAGGAGCTTGCTGAGCACCCGCCCAACATGCCCGTGGACGGCGCTTGGCTGCAGAAGCAGGTTGTGGATGCCATTACCAGCAGCCCTGCTTATAGCGAGACTGTCTTGATTGTCAGCTACGATGGTCCGTCCCAGATTTCCGCTCCTTTGTACCTCTGTCAGCCGCTAACAAAATGTAGAACAAGGTGGCTGGTATGATCACGTCGTGCCCAAGGTTGCTCCCAAGGGCACAGCTGGCGAGTGGCTCAACGTTCCGTCGCTCGGTGGTGAGAACCCCGTGGGCCCCGGACCCCGCACGCCGCGCTACATCATCTCCCCGTGGACGCGTGGAGGCAATGTGTTTACTGAGCCTACCGATCACACGTCTGATATCATGTTTGTTGAGGCTTGGGCCAAGGCCAGCGGGTACGACATGCACGTGGAGGCGATTACGCCGTGGCGCCGCCAGGTCATGTCGAACCTTGTGAATGCCTTTGATTTCCGTCAGGTACGAACGGCCGTGCAACCCTCAACGACCAAAGAAAATGCATACTAACCTCTGATAGGCCGACTACTCTGTACCACCGATTGCCGGTGTCCGCATGCCCGAGACGGACCCCGACAAGCCGTGGGACGGCAACCTGACGCTGGGTTCCCTGCAGGGCCCATGGGTTGGGCCGGCCAAGTGTCTGCAGGAGCACGCGATCGGCAATCGACCTCCGATCCCGTACGGCAAGGACAATGCCAAGCAGGATATGGCGTCGCTAGTGGAAGACGGCTTCAAGAAGATGCGGGGACAGCCGAGCGAGGGTCGATACGTTGTGTTTCAGTCGGGCGACTTTGCGCTGGCCAACCAGGGCGGCAGCGTGAGCCTGTCCAAGGGCAACAGCAAGCACGACAAGATTGAGCAGCGATGGATCCTGCACGGGCTGGAGGACTACGGGAAGCAGTTTTACCTGCAGTCGGCCAAGGACGGCAAGTACATTTCATCAGGGCTCAGGCTGAGCAAGGACAAGTCGCGGGCGGTGGCGTTTACGATTGACTACCACGCGGATGACGCTGCGTACACGTTCAAGGCGGGTGGCGGCAAGCGGGCGGTGGCGATTGAGACGGTGACACACGGGACGAGCGTCAAGCGTGCGGTCAACTGGAGCAGCGGGGGTAGCAAGTTTACGGGGTACGCCGTCTCGTACAAGTCGTAGTGCATTCGTCACTGCTGCGACGCGCGCGCGGGGGAGGGTTGAGTTGGAGCATTTTCATGATGGCCGAATGATCTTTTACCAGGCTCGAACCAGTCTCGATTGAGGCATCTGCGGCTTTGACCCAGGGGAGACCATGGACAGGAGTAACGCACCTGGACCTTGGACGTATTGTACATGGCGTTTTTATTTTTAGATATGGTATATTCTATACTGCATGGCATAGCAATATGATTCCCAAGGCTCATTAATTTTTCTTTCTTAAGCAGTTGCTGTTAGTACTCGTAAGACTGGGGCAAGTTGGGCTGTGACCCTCTTGTCTCGGGAAGACGATCGATGGACGATGCAGCGGTTGCATTTGGGCAAACCAGGTTCATGACTAGCCTTTTGTGACTAATTGCCGTTTGGTGACTGATGCAGCAAAGGGCTCTGTGTGGCTGCAGAGTTTCATCCTGCGATGGGACCGAAAGCTGGGCCAGAGTGTCGGAACAAAGGGAGCCAATCAGGGACGGAACCGCGCTGGAGACCTTTGCTTTGACTGCGCTAGTCGTTCGGTGCGCGCTCCCACGTTTTTCAGCCCAGCGGTTTCCTAAATTGGGGAGAAGAAAGAGTGCAGGAAAGGATGTTTTGGAATGTCATTGCTTCTAGAATATCGATTTCTTGCATGTAGATGAGATTTGTATCTTGGGGTATCATGTGGGAAATGCGTTACCCTAGAGTGGTGATACAGAGGCATCGTAGTGTCCGTTTTGGGAAACCCCAGGCGTTTGGTGAAGGTGGGCGCCGACAGCCGAGCCGTTGCGGAGTGATGGAGCTTGTTATGTGGTGATAGTGGTAGCTGGCTATTGTTGTGCGACTATTGACCGGCAATTGAACAATGTTGAACGATGCCGTCTCCCCTAGCAAACGGCTTTGACGATGAACGAAAAATGCGAGCCAAGCTATCGATTGTTGCTTCATATAGCGCATGTCAGGCTTATCTGATGCATCGGCGTCCGCGGGTGTTAGTGCCTACACGGGCCACGGTGAGAAGCCAACACGGATCATTCTGCGTCGGTGAATAAGCTGATGCAGTGAGGTGCAGCAAAGCCATTGAAGAATTTTCTTCAATTTTCATTCGAAATCGACAATTATGGTGCCAAATCTCATCTGCCGCAACTCATGCAAGGCCATGACTCTCTGCTCTGCCCTACACCGACAGCCACAGACTTGCGCCCAAAGGCCGCCCCAGAGCCCGCCACAGCCCGCTGAAGCCACTGAAGCCACTGAACAGGGTTGGTGAGTGCAGCTGTCAAAGCCGCCCCCGCTTCTTCTTTCTCATCTTCTTCATCTCGAGCTTCCATTCTTCTTCTTTTCTTCTTCTTTCCCAAATCCACAATCCTCTTCGTCCTCATCCTACTCTCCGTGTTTGAGAATGCATCACTGAAATCACATTGCCGTGGCGACTCACCGGCCACACTCCCCACCCCGCACAATGCGCGCCATGCCCATCATTCGCAGCAGGACGGGCTGCTTCACATGCCGTCGTCGCAAGAAGAAGTGCAACGAGGAGAAGCCTCTCTGCAGCGGCTGTCGTCGCAACCACCTCGAGTGCACATGGCCGACGGAGAACAACAATACCCTTCAGACGCGCGCCAAGAATGCGACGCCTTCCTCCGTGGCCAAGTCCGCAAACAGACCACGCGCCGCCTCTCTCACAGACAAGCCCGTCGATATCCCCACCACCATCACCACCTCACACGATGCCAGACAGCGCGCGCACTCGCACTCCTCCTCCGAAAGCAACCATGACCTCCCCGACATGGACACGGGCCCCGACATGGCCGACCTCGATCCCGTCATGCCCGTCTCCCCCGCCCTCTCCCACGCCGACGTGCTCGACTCGTCCCACGCCCTCGCCCTC
>JARDXD010000705.1:0-32112 GCA_029218145.1 Aphanocladium album
CCTCCTGCGGCGGTGCGAGATGCTTCTGTATAGTAGGTGTGCGTGATTCGTCCTCCATGGGAGAATCCACGCCGCCATTCGCCGAGGCATCGTTGCCCTCGCCTTCGCCTTCGCCAGTCTCGAGTTGGGGCACATCAGCGTCGTCGTCGCCGCCGGCTCCGCTCCCATTGACGGCTATCGTAGCGGCTGCCTCGACGGGCGCGGGGGCGTCATCCAGCTGCTCTGGCGCAGCGGCCTGCTGGTGCTCTGAATCAGACATGGCGCCGCCGGTCGCATTACTTCATGGTTTCCGTCGCGGTGCAGCTTGGGGTGGTCGGTCGTCGTCGGCGTGTGCAGGAATGCCCGGGCTGAATGCAGCTGTAGGTCTCGAGTTGTCGTCTAGATTGTGTACGAGAGAAAGAAAAAAAGTATCGCTGCTAGGACTAATCTAGAGAGAATCGGCAATGTTGGCCCTGTGCCTGGGCGGGCTGTTGCGGTGGGAGAGGGGGAGGCTGGCACGCTTGGGGAGCTTGACGTTACTGAGATCATACCCACCAGAGCGAGTGCGGGAGTGCGGGTAGCTTGCGTAGCTTCGCCAACGGTGGCGGTCCGGATTTACTCCGCCACGAGACTGCCTTGGTGCATGCCAAGCACCCCGCAGCAGAGGGATTGATTTGGTAGTGGAAGTAATCAATAAGTGAGTACGTGTTATTATCAGGTTTGGAAAGTGCTGCTTTCCCTTGCTTCTCAGGATTGGCCGCAGAGCTTGAGAGTCGCTTTCTCCCAACCACCAGAAACGCTATGCAGACACCAGAGCGGTAGATCGGCGCATGTACGAATGTTCTGGCTGAATACTGTTAGTTTTAATATTGATATTAACACATTGCATGATGTACAGTCTTGAATTTATACGATAAAACCAAGTAACCGCAAGGTAGCTCGCGGGTGATCTTCACTACGTCACCGTCCAGCCAATCACAGCACAAGCGCACTCTGAACCTCTAGCCTCCACCCAACCTTTGCATCTCCAAACCCCAAACCCGCAACCGCCATCCCGCAGCACACACCCAAGAATATGTCTTCAATAGGGCCGCAGCTGCCGTCGCAGCCCTCTTCCAAACGCAAGCCCACACCCGAAGTCGGCGACGATGACGTTGCCTCCAAACAAGCGCGCCACAACACCGACGAGATCGAGCTCGACGACGGCTCCGATTCCGACGACGACGACGACGACGACGACGACGACGACTATGGCCCGCGCGCGCCAGGTCCCGCGCCTGCACCTGCGCCTTCAGTATCCAGACCGTCTGTCGGTCCGTCGTTACCGCCGCCATCCGCCACGCACAACAAAGACGAGATAGACCTCGACGACTCGGACTCGGACTCGGACGACGACACTGGTCCCGCGCCGCCGCCGCCGCCTCCTCCAGCATCAGCAGCAGCTACTGCAGCAGCGCCCGCACCTACTACAGAAGACTCTGATTCCAGCTCAGACGACGACTACGGCCCTGCGCTCCCCAGCGCCGCCAACGCGCGCCGCGGTCCCATCGGCCCTGCCATGCCGCCGGCAGAAGACACCTCGGCCCCGACGCGCGACGAGTGGATGCTCGCGCCGCCGACCAACAGCGGCTACTCCGAGCGCGACCCGACCAAGCTCAAAGCGCGCAAGTTTGCCTCCAAGCCGTCTGCTTCCGGCGGCGGTTCCTCGGACGCCGGCGCCGGCCTCGCGGCCATCTGGACGGAGACGCCCGAGGAGAAGCTCAAGCGTCTGCAGGACTCGGTCCTGGGGCGCTCCGACGGCAGCGGGAAGTCGGCGGGCGAGGTGGCCGCGGCCGAGGCCAGGAGCAAGGAGGAGGAGGAGAAGAACCGGCGGATCGCGGCGTCGATTGCGGCGCACCGAGGCAAGAGCCTGTACGATGAGCATCAGAGGGAAAAGGAAGTCGTCAGGAAGAAGACGGGCAAGGGAGAGGAGGAAGATGACCCGAGCAAGAGGGCGTTTGATCGGGAAAAGGACATGGCGCTGGGGAGCAAGATTGGGTCGGCACAGCGCAAGGAGCTGGTGGCCAAGAGTGCGAATTTCGGTGGACGTTTCCAGAAGGGGTCATTTTTATAACAGATATACCAGCCATGTAAGATAGATATACCAAAACACACTCTCATGCAGAGGCATACAGCCTGCGCATATAATGAGCAGTCTCCAATACAACAGTTCACGACGTGAGCGCATGAATCGAGCATGTAGCGTATATATATCACCGAGCTACCTAGTATGCTGCATAAAAGCCAGACTCCGCCGCTGTCAAAGATTCCATCCCAGAAAGAAAAAAAAATCGCAAAAAAATATTCAATCAAACCCGTGACTACCGTGTCATTCCAGTTACAATGCAAGTTATAAAAGATAAAAAGTAGCAAATTTCAATCCAGTCGATCTATGCACACGATGTGCCCAGTTTCACGCAACAGCGTGAGCTAGTGCTCGTGGCGACCGAGTTGGTAACACAGCACCCATTATTGCCGTCATTTTCAGACGGCAGGAATGGCGCTATTCCCCCGTTGTGGCCTGGTCCCGTGGGATAAAGTGACGTATAACGATGATGGAGCAAGAGGCGCTCTGGCAATGTGGCAGGTCGCCAGCACCGTCCTGATGCAAAAGCGCTTTGTATATAGAGTGCGGAAGCGCCTCATATAGAAGCGACTGAGGTAATGTATGAGGTCGTGAATAAGGATGTCGTTAATGGTATTTAATGATGGGCCAAAGGCAAATTTACGCCACCACCTGGGGTCTGGTGCCAGATTCTAGCTGGGCGGGCGTCGGCTCAGTGGTAGCAGTGGCTGCTTCCGTCTGGGGAGCGGTGTTTCTGCGACCAAATCTCAGCGCAGAGCGTACGGACGTCATCATGCCGCCGCTCGCAGCCTCGGTTGTTTGTTGCGCGGGAGTGACGTCGATGGTGTTTGCCCGCGTACGTCGATTGGTGCGGCGAGGAGCCTGACCAGAGCGAAACCAAGCAGTCGCAAAGCTGGTGGGCATGTTGATGCGAGTATTATTGCGAGGGTCGAGGCTGGTTCCTTGAGCGGCAGCATCGCCAGCTTCGTTAGGTCGCGGCTTGGGTGTGTAGTAGTCAGCCTTGCAGAGAGGGCAGCAGGCACGACGGCTCGTCAACCAGGGGTCGACGCAAACAGCGTGGAAGGCATGGCCGCAGGTGAGGCCGCGAATGTCATCATCATCCTCCAAAGTATCAATGCAGATAGCACACGAGTCACCAGGAGCGGCGAGGCACTCGGGCGGCAGGGCGGCAGTAATATGCTCGTCATCTTCCTCTTCGTCTTCCTGCTGGCTTTCGACACGCTTGACGGTATCCGTCTGGTCGACGGGAGCGGTAGATGTCTGTCCGGCGGTTTCGATGGCGTCGGTGTCCTTGGCTGGCTTGTCCTTTTCTGTCTCGGCAGGCTTGTCGTCGGGCTTTGCTTGCACGGCAGGTTCGTCGGTCTTGGCGGGAGTCGCTTCATCTGTCGATTGGCGTTCCTTTGTAGCGGCAATAGCAGAAACAGCTTCAACGTTATGGATGCTGTTTGGTCTGCTGGCAGACAAGTCGACACCACCGGCAGTAGGCAAGCCTTCTCTGGCACGCTCAATAACCCAGGTCTTGTACTTCATCATGGGGAATTTATCATTGACTTCGTCCATGGTCATCAGTTTCTTCTCACGACGGCGACGGTGGGGTCTAGGCATATTCTCCAGAGGCAGAGGCTCGCCGTCCTCGCCAAGCCGGGCGCGGTTGCGGGCATTGTAACGGAAGCAGTACTTGACACCAACGATGATCCTATGGCGTGCGTTAGAATTTGTCGAAATGAGGGCGCGGCTGCATCAGCGCCGCAGCGACCGCAAACAAGATGATTCTCACCATAGATTAGTAAAAACGACGCCAAAACCGAGTGCAACGAAGAAGAGAAGCGGCGAGCTGCCTCTATCCTTGTTGCTATCCGTGTTCTTGTTGTTCTGATAGCTGGAATTGGTGGGCATGTCAGAGGTGGTGGTAGACATGGTTGAGTTGCTGGTCGGTGTCGGGCTGTCGGTAGCGGCGCGAATGGCGACGCGGGTGGCCTCGAGCACGAGGTCGGCGATGACGGCCATGATGGGCGACTGAGGATGGGGCGGCTACAGCGACCGGTCGGCAGTTGCGGTCGCGAACGCAGTCGTCGAGATGGAGAGGGCCTATAGGCGACGAGACGGAGACGTCATGCAAAGACGGTGGGAACGGCGCAGTTTTAAAGCGCCCAAAGTGAAGCCCAAGGTGTCGGGGACGTCGGGTCGTGGCAGTGTCGCTTGGCGTGGGACTAGGAGGTTGTCGAAGCCGGTCGGGCAGAGTGAGGGTGAGCACGATGCGTCGGTCGGATAAATAAAAAGTCGCTGGCGATCCGAGTCGTCGTCAACGGGTGACAAATAAGAAAGACGGCAAGAAAAGACCGAATCTCTGACGACGATGAAGGACGGATGGATGGATGAGGCGACTGCGAGATGGAGATGGCGGATGGGGCGGTGGTTGTGGGAGAGGATGCTGGCGCGGGCTGGGAAGTGGACTGGGCCGACCTGGGGAGAGAATGAGAGGCGTGACTTTGCGGAGGGCAGGGAGTGGGTAACCAGGTAGAGAGAGGAGGCGGGCGGCCAGCGCTTGGTGCTGGTGCTGGTGCTGGTGCTGGGTCGACTTGACTTGGACCAGATGGGCAGACTGGGGTTACAGTGGGTGTACTCAAGTCTGGGCACTTTTCTGTCCATTACTCTTTTCTTAGTATTTGGCACTTGACCAGAGAACTTGAGAGCGACTTGTGCCTGCTGCTTGCATGCGGGCTTGTGGCTCTGGCGGGCTGGTTCCATGGTTCCACCTCTCCCGTTAGCGGCAGCGCCAGCACCCCAACACCGCTGAAGCAGCGCTAACAAGGGCCCAGGCGAACACTGCAGCAGCCAAAAGGCTGGCGTTGCAGCGACGTCCAGTTTGGGTGCTAGTAAAAGCAAAAGTGTACTAAAAAAGCCTGCTAGCGTGTGCCCAGAAAAAGAAGAGCAAGCCACACAGGCGCAGGCAGGCCAGAGCCACGCTCAGCTGTTGGTGGCGAAAAAAGCAACTCGGTCACTGCAGCACAAAGCATGCCACGGGCGTCCAGGAGGCGGCAGCCCATGTCGTTGAATATGCGGCCTGCGCAGAACAACAAACAAGATAATTTTAAACCCGTAACATGATTCCGAAAAACAAAAACGCAATCTTGCGAGACGCGCAGAAACCTACTCATTCGATGGGGGTCAAAGAGCGTACCAAGATAACGTTTTTTTTTTCTACTACGTAGTTACTTGTCCCTCTTACAACCTGAGCTAGGCGACTCCATCTGCAGCCTACTGCGAGACAAGCGGCCACAGGATACCCACTGGGCGTCATGGAGAGGTACTTCTGCTCGCGCACTGGATAAACGACTGACAGCTGTAGACTAATTACCAAACTGCGTGTGGTGTGGTGGTGTTCCTTTGGCGTACACAGCCCGCCGTGGCTGAATCCCATCACTGCCTTCTGCTGCCCTTCCCCTCACGGAACCCTGCTCGTCGCATCGCGGCTTGATCCAAATGGGCAGGCAAAGGAGGCAGGCTGAGGGTTTTGCGCAAATGCAGCTTGTTGCGACACCACGCCGCCGACATGAAATCTCACTCAGGCTGTGCAAAAGCCCTCATACCCCGATCGAATGATTGGCCCAGTCTGCTCTGCGGCTCTGGCAAAAAGACTACCCCTGCTCAATGTCGCAGGATTGTTGGTGTCGTGGTGGCAGAGGGCGTCGGGAACCTGACTCGACAGCGGATAAGGTCAAAATGCCGACTCGGCTACGGCAAGACTTGTGTCGTCGGAAGCTTACAGAAGCTACGTTATACGTACCAGTAAAGACTTGTACAACATGTCACTCCAAGGTTTGCACTGTAAAACATGCCCATCAAAGGTCCTTGTCTTGTCATATTCAGAATAAAATGAGACACAAAAGACCAGCGCCAGTGACAGCGAATAGCGCGAACGGATGGGAAGCGTTGTTTTTTGACCAGTGAAACTCTGTCAGCACCAACGGCGCCGCTGCCCCAGAATCTTTCTCCTGTATATTTTCGCTCTCTTTTGTCTGATTTCAGTTGCATGGATGCATGCGACCTTGTCCCGATCTCTAACTCCCGTCTATAGGTCGTGGCGAGGCCAGAAATCAACCCGCCCGCACCATCTATCCATGACGAAAGAACCGTATTTCTGATCTATACTGATGCAACGCGAGTGTATTTTCTGGAGAAGCTGCAGCGCAGTCCACTTTTTTCTCGCCCAGCTTTTGCAGCGTGACAGCGTGACAGCGCAGCGGCGGGATCGCCCATCTCCTTAGCTCATGTCGAGGGCTTCGACTTGTTCGGGTAACGATGAGCACACGATGCCGGCCAAATGGCATCATATGTCTCTTTCCCCCTCTTCTTCTCCAAGGGTCTATAAAAGGCGATATTTGAAATGTTTTGTGTGTCCCGCCGGGTACGTCGCAGCAGCATCTCCGGATGCCGCATCATCCGGCCTTGCCGTGGGCGACCTTTACCCCAGTATTTTAGCAGCCAAGAGTACCAAGCCTCTCCGCACCCAAGAACGAGGCGTCGTGATTCCAAAGCGAAACAGCTATCGGATAATTTTCTGCCATTCTGTGAGGGAAACGATAAATCGGGCGTCCGGCAGGTAAGAATCGCCCCGATGCCGCCCAGAATGCAAATACTTGGTACGGCCCGCCATACGAACCTCGTGTATGACGACGCCGTGGTACAAGCTTGCGCATTTCCCTTGTCAAACCCCGCGGAAGTCGACAACCAGCCCAACGCCTCGTAGGGGGAATTCCAAAACGCCGCGGTCGTACGCTGCTGGTACGCATTGCAGGATACGCCAGGGCGAGCCACGGGAACCACGCGACAGCAGCCCATGCAATGCAATGTAATGCAGTCTACCAAACTGATCCGGTGGCTAAATTCTGCGCGACTCGATTACCATACGAGAGGAGGGGCCCAGCGGTCAACTTCAAAACGCGACCTGTCTTGGCAATTGACTTTTTCTCGACAAGCGAGGTTTGAGAACAATAGAAGCGGCTCCTTTTCTTGTTCCCGAGTCTTTTGCTTGGCATGGAATTTGCATCTTTCCCTTTTAGATTGTACCCGGCAACCGCATATGTACTCGTAAAAAAGAGAGCCTTGCATAGCCAAATCTCGGATCAATTTACACTTGCATTCCTCGCAGCAGCTGGGAAGTGAGCGGAAAGCGGGGCTTCTGGTTGGAGGAGGCTTATCCGGGGCTGCCTCTTCTGGTCGGTGCCCGCCGCACGCCTGTCAGCCCAACCACCGCCGCAGTCTGCAGCTGGCACGAGCAAGCCAAAATGCCACAAGATTGACAAATTCCAACCCTCTGCTTTATTTATGCAAGTGTTTCTGCTCGTCCTTTCGGGGGAATTGTGACCCATTGCGATTGAAAATAGGGGGGACGCTTTGATGCACGGTCCGGTATAATCTAACCTGCATGGCTAATGAAAAAAAGACGGCAGCGACCCTCCTGTATGTGAATCACTGTCTCAGTTGCCCGTCTGCCCGCCAGCAGCTGCCCGCCGCGATTCGCCAGCGGCGGCTCAAGCCGCTAGTCTGAGCACCATCATGAGTCTGTCTCTTATTTTGATGGATGGCCGTTGTGATTCTAGCCATTGCGAGGAATTCGCTCTTGCAACGGCGAATTGCAGCCCAACAGGCCAGCAGCACCTTGGGCATGTGTCTGTCCGCCCCTCTTGCCAAGATTCGCCAAAGCGCATCGCTGGGGCGCTGGGGACCCTGTTAGCGTCGATTTGCTCGCTGCGACGCTGCATCGCCACTAATACAGTAATATGGCAAAGGTATGTAAACGGAATACTGGTCTGGCGACTATTGCGGCTTTAGATTGAGTTTCAAATCTTTTTCTTTTCTTCTCTATTTAATGTGACAGAGTTATAACCGAAATATACCGTCCACCATACCACATGAACTCCCACCTCAACTCTTTTGCAAATAAATATCACCAAAGATGCTCACGTCAAGATCCAATATAACTTATCCCGGCCGGACCCCCAATAATAAACCTTGCATGTATCGCCCAGTGCTTCAAGCACTCCGCATTCTTCAATTCCGCTGCGGCAGATACGCATTTCTGTACTTGAGCTGCGTCCGGCCGCGCAAAGTTGTACTCGTCGTCAGTGGGATGTAGAACTAGGCGCAAAGTTACCTACCACTGCAACTGTTCCTTGGGCGGAGCTTCTCTCACGAACATTGCCATTTTTAAACACGAATATGCACAGAATTCGAGCCCCCGGCACAGGTTGCTTCCTGGCTTGGCTTCAGCCACCCGTTATTCTTGGCCTGAGGCCTGGCCGAAGCCTGAGTGGAGGAGAAGCCTGAATGGGATCTGGCGGAAGTCGCAGGGAGTGTCGAGGTCCAGCCACAACAACGGAGACAGCCATAACGACAGATACAGATACAGTAGCATAAACGACAGAAACAATAAAGACAATAAAGACAATAGAGACGACAGAGACGACAGAGACGATAGAGACGACAGAGACGACAGAGATAATAGAGACGACAGAGACGACAGAGGCGATAGAGACAATAGAGACGATAAAGACAATAGAGACGATAGAGATAACAGAGACGACAGAGACGACAGAAACAACAGAGACGACAGAGACAATAGAGACGATAGAGACAATAGAGACAATAAAGATAATAGAGACGATAGAGATAATAGAGACGACAGAGACAACAGAGACGACAGAGACGACAGAGACGATAGAGACAATAGAGACGATAGAGACGATAGAAATATAGATAATTATAAACTAAGGAGGGTATTATCTAGAGAATCTATATAAACAGAAGACGCAAACGGTTTCCCTTATCTAATTTCCTTGCGTTGGCTATATTTGGCCTGCCCTAGAGCCGTCTGTCTTGTTTGCGAGTGTGGAACTGACAGCTTTAATCGCAACATAAATTTATCTGTTGTCGGGTTTCACTTCTCTCTATTTACATTAGACAAAAGAATGCCATCACTTTTTCGTCCATCATGCCCATGAATCTCACCTACAATGGCGCATCCTGCTTGAATGTACCAAGGCTCCTCTCTGTGCAATAGATCTCGTCCGCCCTTGTCCAATGTTTGGACGCTTGTCTTTATCTCTCAGGCTCCGGCGTCTCGACATCACACTACAGTGCCTCTTTCAGTGTTTTGATGGCGATGGCCTTCCGTAGCGCGCAGGATCGAAAACGGCGTCTACCGTGTTGGCGGGTTCACCTTTCTCATCGTGGAACAACATAGGCGCCAAAGGAGATCTCTGAAATTCTTGATCCGCTGTCATGTGCAGTCGAACGCAGCGGCCGTATGATTGCCACCTGTTAAGGTGGTCGAATCCGCCCCATCCCACTCCCGCCTCAGCTGGTCGCTGGTGGTGATGCAGGTGGGCAATCGATGTGATGGGGCGCTTGTCTTTGCCAGCCTGCCACTCCTCCCACCGCTCGTGGGGCACTTGCGATGCAGATTCGGCCTTGGTTGCAGGGTCGCCGCCGCCGGGGCCGATGAGGTCGCCTGGCTTCCATTTGCCCTTGCTCCAGATGTTGCTGCGGGCGATCTCTTGGCCCAACTCCAGGAAGCGGTGGCTGTCGGCAGAGGGGTTGTCGGTGGTAAATGTGTCGCACAGGCCGGGGAACCGTTTTCTGCGGTCTGTGTAGTTGAAGTTGAAACCGAACGGCGGTTCTGGAGCGTACTTGGCCATCCAACCAGCCTCGAGATACTTTTCTATCTGGGCACTGGGCACGGCTTTGGTAGTGCTTCACGGCACCAAGGAGATGTCCAACCGTGTGGTAGGTTATGAAAGTGTCGTCCGTGTTGGACCCCCAAGCCTCCACGCCATGCGTATCTGCAAGCTCGACCCAGCGGAACTCGACATCAGTTTTGGCTTCGGATGGTCCCCGCGAAATGGTCACGAAAACTCTTGTTGGACATCGTCTATCTCAACTCCGAAAGACACTACGCCTCTTTCAGCCCATTTCTTCTGGGTGACGTACTCCCATTGGTCTTTGAGACTGCCAACAAGCAAATCTGGGACCTTGTTGTCCTTCCAGGTAGTCGGATAATTGCACCGACCTGGTTTACGTATGGAGACTGGCGTCGGCTTCGGCAAGAGCTTGAGACATTCCGAAATATCGTGGCGGTCCGGTTCAGTCGATGCTGGAGTAGCGGCGTTCGGTTCAATTCTGTCAGACATTTTGCCCGGCACGGTCTGCTTCTTTGTGATTGATCCTCGAGGATGTTTTGTTAACTCGTTTGTTGTTATTGGAATGTGCGTGCGTGCGTGCGCGTAGGTGGGCGGCCGTGGGTGCTTGGCTACTGATGCAAACGCGTGAAAATTTGCAATTCAACTACCAAATTCAATTACTTGGAGAATGTGAGCCAAGGTCTGGAATCTGGGTATGCGTGACTGGGGTTCGGATTTGGATTGCTTGCGCAATGGACCTATTCACTGGCAGAGGGAGAACGAAGTGAGAAGGAACCGAGAACGACGTAAGAAACGAAGCAACATACCAGAATTCCAGTAGTCAATCAAGCACACTATGCCATGTCATTTTCATACATCTTTATGATAGAAAAAGTCAAGATTTCCGATACAGGCGAGAGGTACATATTCTTTCTCTCGGTTCTGAGCTTGCAAGTGCTCCGCAGCTGAAGCTTAATTCGTTTTTTCGCGATACCATGATGAGGTGCTACCCTATTGTTGAACAACTCGGGCTCAAATTAATGGTCTTAGTTGATCCAAAATTCTACCGAGTAAGAGGTGGCTAGCAGCTGGGTCGAGTCTGGGGGCATCGAGGTCACAATGCGAATTGAACAAGCAGCTTAGTAGGCGTGCCCCCTTAACTACAGGCAAGAGTGAAGACTAAATAGTCGCGCGATTCCAGACAGAAAGTGAAACCAGGCACCACTAAATTCAGCAACATTTATCATTCGGATTTCGAGATGGTAACATTTGTCAAAGTTGGTCATTATGCTAGTAGAAGCGTGCATCCGGTCGCTGGTATCCTCCACAAAGTCGCACTAGACGTGTTGAGCAGAGCTCGAAAGTATGACAGTCCACATCGACCGAAGCGAGGGGAAACCGAAAATGAAATTCGAGGGGTAAACGGCTTTTGCTCGAGGTTGGCTCGCTGATGTCTAATTTGGATATGTTGAAGGTACTCACGGTCAGCAGGGGAGGCAACTAGTCAGAAGGGACACTTACCAGCCACGGTGGCTGATCTTTTGGATAATTCGCACCACGAAGAATGAGCCTTGGTCGAATCGAGCATGCACAGATCAAAGAGTTTAGGGATCAGCCTAACGGAGAGGGATTCGAACCCACGGCAACAAGTTGCCACCTGGCCCGGCTACAGCCACCCGCGGTTTTTGGCCTGAGGCCTGGCCGAAGCCTGAATCGAGGAGTAGCCTGCGATACAATCGTGTTTGTGAAGTCACAAGAAGAATCGAGGACAGGCCTGCGTGGAATCTCCCAGTCTGGTAGACAGCGAAACAAAACATACGCAATATCAAAACTTACCAAACAGGTAGAAGGATCGAGGCTCAGCCTGCGTGGAATCTCCCAAATTGGTAGACAGCGAAGCAAAACATATGCAATATTAATCTTACCTAACAGGTAGAAGGATCGAGGCTCAGCCTGCGTACAATCATCTAAGGTGTTAGACGGGCTTTCGCCAGAGAGGAGGGGTTATGTTTGGTAGGCTTTTGCCAAGGGGTTGAAACTCGGTTGGAGTTCCGGCATTTAGTAGTCGTCGAAATACAGATTGTCTTCGTCGGAATCTGTGTCGGCATCTTTACACAATACCTGGTCATCTATGCCCGTGTAACCATAAACGTGCTCGATAAGGTCATTGATAGACTCGGCAAACACGTCAACGTAACTGGTAGCAGTGGTGGTGGATGAGCCAACTGCTGCCGGCGCGGCAGCGGGGTTTGATGCGCGAGGTGAACTGGTCGCGGGTGTGGTGTTGGTAGGGCTGGCTGTATGCGCAGCAGAAGAAGAGGCTGCAGTGGCTACAGGCGTCAAAGCTGGTGCTTCTGTCATCACGACTTCTGGTGTCGGCATCAACACCACTTCGGCAACTGGGGCTGGGGCGGGAGGCTCCCGATCACAAGTCCACTGGGGCGCGCCAGTTTGCCATGGACCGTGCGACTGGTGAGGCCACGCAGGAAAGGTAGGCGGCCCAGCAGACCACGGCCCAGGGAACTGAGGACGAGGCGTGGCAGCGGTGGCAGCGGCAGCATCAGCTCTGCTTAGACGCTAAAGAAGTTAATAAGGGGAATGAATGGAGAGTTTTGTACTTACAACATGCTTGTATGCTACTCGAATTGTAGCCAGTCTCCCATTGAACTTCAAGCCAGCGAGCTCCGTGATGGCTTGATCTCGTTTGATTCGATCGGGAAAACTGATGAGAACAGTGCCACAATGGCGCTTGACAGTCGTAGCCGTGATGGGGCGCCAGTGGAACACAGCATCGGCAGGATTACTCAGTCTTTCCCGGCAAGCAGCCTTAATGTCTGCCGGTGCAGTCCGCCAACGCAGGTTGACAATGGCGACCAACCTCTCGTGCCTCCGAAAGAAGCTCACATATTGCTCAAACGCTGGATCGTATGTATCGGACATTGTTGACCAGGGGCAATGATGAATTTTAGATGGTGATTTGTTCTTTGGTAATGAAAAAAAAAAATTGGGCGATGAAAGCAGATCGTTCAAGTCCTAGCTGAAGATACAGATGCTAGAGACATAAATGTGAAGGCGTTGTGGTTCTGGTACTGCGCTAGTGACTTAGATAGGGTAAAGGTACCGCGCTAACCCGTAGACCCACCCACACAAGATCGAATTGGCCAAAATCCCCACTAAAGATGCGAAAATAAACAGAGTAGACGAATGAAAGTGAGCTGCATGCAGGACCCGTGTTAGAGAGTACCTGATCCACTATCAAGCTCCCCAATTTACCTTGTTCCAACACAGATGGATCGACATCGGAAGTACTCTACGTGTTCACGTCGCTACTGGTTCGCTAGCTTAGTCAATGGTACTCGATGCCAGAGTATCCTGCATATATTTACCGCTGCCTGGCTGCTAAAAATAGCTCGATCCAGACACGCAATCCCTTCATCTTGCAGATGCGAGACGATGATGCCTCTGGCCGCAAGAGGCTGTGACTTGTACAAGGTGTATTTATGCCGCAGGTGTAGAGAGACGTAAGACTCTTCTCTAAACGGCACCATGAATTTGTGTCAAAGCAAGTTAAAAGCGGAAATTTGTTGGGAGTTTTTTCCACAATGCTTCACCGCGATTACGGCTACTGCACTAGCGGAAAACCATATGTGCTACAGGCAGACGAGGGCTCGCGCGCACCGGCTAAATTAGGCATTGCGCGAGATTCTATTGTTTCTTTTTACAGAGTCTATTGCCGGCATCTTCGGGGAAGATCCACGAAATCCTTATGCTACGCAAGGAATGTCTGTGGTGTTGTGGCGTTGCAGTCGAGGTTGGTCATGCGCTTTGTCGAGTACGGCTGCTGAACCTTTCTAGACCATATGCAAGCATCTCGTTTACAATATTCATGAGACCACCGTTCTCACACGAGTATATGATTTTGCGTAGAGGCACTGCGTGGGCCTGCGCTCTTTGAGTCTGCGTCAGTTTTGTTCACTCGTGGCATGGCCATTGGTTAGACGTACACGAATCGTAGTTTAGTGCTGAAATAACAGCGCGTAAGTGTAATTGCCTGCAATTTTCGCTTACTCTATGAATTTTTCTATAAAAACACAATTTGTCAATTCTTTTTGTTGTCGACCATGAGAGGGAACAGAGCTTGGCGCGCTCTGCCCTACATTCTGAAGCAAAACGCTCTAACTGATGTCGTTCTTGGCGTTCAATGGCACAAGAGGCGCTGCCCAGACCTGACAAATGAGTTACGAAGGCACTCTGGAAGACTCAAAAGATTTGAACAATTGACATCTGCGCATCACCAATCCGTTTTATGTCTGATTCCATTTGACTTTGAGATGCGACCATCGTGGGGCTCCAGGGTGGGACCGGGCCTGGCTGTGCCAGCAAAAGCGGGAGCAGTCGAATTTAATTCTCGGCGTGTCTGTAAAAGAGTCTGTCAATTTCCTCGAACCTCATTGACGCTACCACGACCGTTAGTAAAACAAAATAGCGCATTTGATTATACAAGTATACGGTGCTCTTACCCGCAGCAGATGTTGGCGACGTTGATGGAATAGTCTAGTTTGAGTTCCAACACCACTCTACCTCTTTTCCCCTTCTGGTCTCTTTTTCCACTGGGGCACGCTAGACGTCGTATAAGACAAAATTTCTTACAACAGCGGTAGAGCTTTATGCCTCATAGATTTTGGCCATGTCAGTCTGCTGTCACTGATGTGTTCTGTTGACGGCCAGAGAGTGGCCGATGCGGCTGTAACAAGCCCGAGGGGCTATTTATATGAGCCATAGTTGGACTCCTGGTTAATGCTCGTCATTGAGATTAATGCCTAGTCTTTTGCCAGTTGGCGTAATAGTACAGGAGATTGTTACAGCGGCTGCGAACATGCAGGGTAGGGAGGAGGGCCACTGTGCGCCGCGATCGTTACTGTACCTTTGCTTCTTCCTTTTCTAGGATTGGTTCGCTCTCAATCGAGCCCCTTCTGCGCAACTCGTCCCACTCGTTCAGCGGGCCATCTCGTTATCTTTTTCATATTTACTTATTTTAGCCTTGAAACAAATTTGTGTGGAGTTGACACCACGGATGAAAGCTTCAACCTGAGCTCAGTGTGGGAATAGTGGAGCGAAGCGCAACTTCACCGTTGAGCCCAACAGCGCACCACAAGTCTCATGCGTGGGCGAGGGGAATAGATATGAGAAGCAGTGCTGGCCTTCCCAGTTATAAGGCAGGGCAATTCATTTCAGTCCAATGCGTTGACAGTTTGCCTCCGCGATGCTGTGGAAAGTCTGCAAGTGTTCCCGCAGCAGTTCGCCAGAGCTCCAGGAGGATTCGTTGGGCGGTACTAAAATTCTAGGCTCCTGGAAAGAATAGAAAGACAAAGAGGGCGGCCATGTGGTAGAGCTGCTGAAACGGGCGAGCGCTGTGTCGGCATTCCAACGTAATGAAAGTCGGCACCACCTTCCACAACTCAAGCGCGGCCCGCAACAATTGAGTCGTGGAAGCATCGCATGGGCACTTGAAATTGAAGGACGGAAACACCATCAACAGCTGAGCGAGGTATCAGGTTCGGCGCCTCCAGTTGTGATGCTGTGTCCTCCACTCACTATTCTGCCACTGGCTCCCCTGCCGCAAGAGCCTGGATCATCTGAAACAGACAATGTACTCAATACATATTGCCAAACCATGTGGGCCGTGTAATTCTAGGTACCTATACTGGTAGTCAGCCCACCCTCACATTCAGCTGTGGGTCGGTGAGCCAAGCCAGCAAAAAGGTAGCCCACGCCACCACAACGCAGATCAACGGCAAAAATGAATGAATGTCCCTGGAGAGACTCGAACTCTCGACCTTTGGATATCCCAGTTTGAAACTGAGTCATTTCTATGAGACCAACGCTCTAACCAACTGAGCCACAGAGACTTTGTTGGAGGCTGTTGCGATATTCCAGTATATAGAGACAACTCAACCCGCAACCGTGCTGACAGTCCGACCTTGGGTAAGGCTAACAGCACACTGAAACCTGATGTAGCCAGCGAAACTAGGCTACAGAGTTTCCAAGTTTACGGGCAAACCACGTAGAATTCTGGTGAGTGGGCTATTCTGGCCACTAGTCACACTGGGCTCAGTTCCTTTTAGCTCTTCTGGGAGTAGCGCCACGCCAGTAGCAGCTACTCTGCAGAACATCTGAGATATCGCAGATGACTTCGGCTTGGTACAAAAACGCATCAATCGCTATTCTGGTTACAGTTCGCGCCCTGTCAGGAATACTCTGCGCAAAGCGGTTGGTTGTTGAGCAAACCGACCACAACAGGCCGTCCATACGTGGAGTTGTGCACTTTTACACACGCTCTCCGATCTTGGTAAATGCTTCGTGGTTGCTTTCTCTAATGCTCTGCACAGAGAACTTCATTCGTCTTTGAAGCGTGCTGCTGCGGTTGAATACTTTTCGCAACAAAGCATCCTCTCTTTATATGACATGCAGTTTCAGCCCTAGAAGTCGCGCTTTCAACACTTTCAAGTGCAGAAAGACGAAACTAGCTACCGACAGCTTTTCAAGCCGCATGCTGTTTTGCTTGGGTTGCGTGAATTTGACTTTTTTGGTACCACCCCCTTGGACTCACCAACTGAGTCAGGCTCAAGCCGAGCAACCAGAAATTACTCAATTTAGCATGGAATAATTCGGGGAGCCACTGGATAAGTCACGGACCTGCCGTCAATTCTTCTTATTTAATTATTTCCTTTCTTTTACTTAGGGATGTCACGCACATTCACTCATGGTTCCCTTGAGCGGGCGGTACCGGACACCCAGCCCACACGGCAATCTACGGCATCTTCCACAGGGCAACCCACTGGCGTCGACAATGCAATCCCAGGCTACGGCAGCCTACCTAGGACAGGCCAGCGACGGAGATCCGCCAGGCAGTTTGGCAAGCCTGCTGTCATAGGTAAGCGGACATCTGATGATTCACTTTTTACGTCGACATACAGCATCGGGTCGTGTCATGTTACGTTCTGGGCATCACATCTGCTGCAGGGCCGACGCTCAACCGATTGAGACAACAACAAGCCCCCAAGGACGTATTATCATGCCCGCGCAGTATCAAATACCATTACTTTCGCACTCAGAGTCATGTATCAATCGGTCAGGGTGACGAATCGCCCGTTGGTAAAGATAAGAAGAGTCTTACAAGACACTGTAAAGCCACAAGCTCTATGCAACAGCACCAACATTACAACAAACCTACTGAACTAGCCCCAAAGAGCTCTAATTGAAGCTCAGCGCTTCATTCGGTATTTTACAAGATCTGCGTACGACTAGACAACGATACCGCAACGAACGATAGCTTCTTGCCACACACGCAGAGAGTGGAAGATTGAATAATGCTTCCGCGTAAATGCTTGTGCCTTGACGGGCCAATATAGCAAAGCGGCTGCTTCTACGGATGAAATGTTTCCTTGGAGCGCTACGAACAGCCAGTCCCGGTGCATACGATCTCTTCAGAAACTCCATTATGGGGTAGGGAGATTGACGGAGATCCATGACCTTTCTGGAGCAGCGTACACTGGTCGTTGAAGTTAGGTTCTGAGAGCTACTGGTACTCGTGCGATAATGTGGTACACTGGGCGAAGCGATGATGGTACGGTGATGAGGAAAAGAAAATAGAAACAATCTGATTCAGAGAATTGGTGCGTAGATTGATGATGACCAGGAGAAACCTATCAAGGCAGCGGGCGCGGAGGTGAGGAAGGTATGGTGCTGAGCACATGGCCCAACATGTAATGTAATACTCTAGTCTTTGAATTTTGCTTTCTCCAGAAACCGCAATTGGCAACAGCATATACAGCCCTGACCTGGAATGGTCGCGTGTGATGAATGTGAAGTGAAATGAGTGTAACACGTGCTACTTGAGAAGCCCTTTCACATTCGCGAGTGAGAGAAAAAGAAGGATATCCTTTTACCATAAAACGCTTGTTTACAATGTAGATAAGAAAAAACAAGCAAAGAAACTGTACAAGAATAACAGTGACAATAGAGAATACAAGACGAATGGGACATATAAGCACTATAGCAGAATCAAGATTGACGCGAACAGCCTTTACCAACAGGGGGCAGCACGACGCCAGCATCATGGTATTTTGAGAAACGTCACGCTGACACATCATTTAGACGTACGGAGAAGAATTGGTAGATGTATCTGTTGACTGCAACCACGACGCGGGAAAAGTACAGTCTGAGCTACAAAAGAGAGCACCGCTTGGTTTCTTCATCTGCCTCTATAACGCCAACCTGGCGGCCGCTAGTCTAGCCAGAGATTGTTAACTTGTTAACAATTTATGTGTACCAATCGTGGCCGAGCGTAGCTCCCACAACACTGCTCAGCCATCGAACCTGTGTTCTGCGTATGAACTGGCCTCCTCCAGGTCAACAACGTTATATTACTCAGTACCGCCACAGTCAAAAGCGAGCTGGGTTAGAGGTAGAAGAACGCTACAATTCAAGCTGCAGCATCATTCGGCGAATGGAAATCTTCGTTCACCGATAAAAATTAGGCTTCTCGCGTATGTTCCGATATCTGATCTATATACATACACCATCATCAAAATTAATTACTGTTGTGTAGCTGCCCGCTAGCCCGCAAGTTGTTGGTGACGCTGATGGTGCAGCCCTGCCAAAAGATCCTCCGAAATATCTTTTTGGATTCCACACTGGTACCGTGTCGACATCATTTCGTATCTCTATACGCCAGAGACGAGTGATCTGCAGCTTTGTCATGCCATATCATCAAGCCCTGGCCAGAGCCACGATCGCCACTCCCGCAGCGATTATGTAGCGATCAATTGCATAGCCGCTCGCCGCAGAACCCTTCTTTGATGGACAGCTGACAACCGAGCTCCGCGCCGCGCACGCCAGCTCCGTCATGGCCGCTGCGATGCTAGACGACGTCTCCTTTGGCATCTCCGCCGCGCACGGGTCTGGTTTCGGCGTCGTTATCGTCGCGTTGGACAGCTTTTGCATTGAAGACTCATCGCTCGTTACATCCAGTGTGAGACTCTGCGTATCTTCGCACCGGCTAGGCTTCATGTCCATTGCGGCCGCGCCCGTCTTCGTCGTGAAATAAATGTACTGCGCGTCTGTGTGAGACGTGTTTGTATCGCTGGCAAAAGCCCACGTTTGCACACCCCAGGCAAACTGCCACTCGCCCTCCTTGTCGGTGTAGCTCAGAATCTGCTCCCAGTGATACATCGTGTTGGCCGTGGTGGGCCAGAGGGTGAAGCGACCGCTGGGGACCGAGTTCCCCGGGGTGAGGGTTCCGTTGACGATTGGCGTCAGCCGCCAGCTGAGGTACGCATGGAGGTCCGATGTGAGGTTCTTCGGATCTTGCACGTCAAAGACGACGGGGAACATGCCATTGGGCGCGTACGTCTCGTTACGCGGAAATAAGAGGTCAATTTCGACAACGCCCCCGTCTGGGTTAGCGGCGCTGGCCAACCCAACAGCGGCGGCGAGCCATGCGGCAGCAGCTGGAGGAGAAAGCATTCTTTGGAGGATTCTAAAGACGAGAGTTTCCCTTTAACACTCTTGCTATGTCTTCTTAAACCATGGCGCGCGATTGTTTGAGATGACAAGACCAGGGACGGTCAGCAATATTGGACGAAGGCCCATTTTATATTGGTAGGATTTTTGTGGCGCGCAGAAGTGCCTTTGTTGACTGTCCACCAGGGCGACCAAAAAAAACGAGTGGTCTTAAAAAATAAGCATATGATAAATAAGAAGAATAAAATGTTTAAAGAAAATTAAGTATATGGGAAATATTATCAAGTATTCTCTCTATCTTATCACTAAAGTAATTCTAGCCATAGGTTGTGAAGTTCTCGTCAGCGCTTTGCGATCGAGGGACTCTTTGACTTGCGGGAATCGTAGTCCATTGCCACCGTACTTTTTCGCAGTCGTTCCGGACTAAAAATGGGCGATTTCCTGAGGAAAAGGTCAGCCATAGTCTCACTTAAAACATGAAGGGTATTTAAATACGCACCAAGAGCCATTCAGCCCTCGCTGGAGACACCATGTTCATGTATACACGGCCACCGGATCTCTGCAGCTTGTTGTAAACCACCCATTCAAAGTTTGCGTTCACGGTAGAGCTATTTGGCTCCGGAATAGTTTTCACACTGGCGGGCATTGTGACGTACACCTCATAGGCTTCAACATTGATGGCGAGATTGGTGCAGATGACGCGATTCTTCGACGTGCAGTAAGTATTACAAATTATTGTATTCAGTGTAAGACAAGCCGCTGAGGCTGCAGCCTAGAGCTTGCATCTGGCATCAGCTGGCGCGTGAGTTGGTACTGTAAGTCGCATATTTGGCTAGGTCGAGGTGGCATCCGCTTGGACAACCAACTACGAAATGGAGCTAATGCAGAAGCCAATTGCCAATAGAGCGGTACCAACAGGCTCCATCGTTTATGAAATTGAGCCACATGAGACTTTTGCGTGATGGGGGGATGAAAGACCGCGTTAACGCACAGGTTTTCTGGGCGTAAGCTTCATCTCCATGCCTCAGCTTTGCTGGGAGTTCGCTGAAAATACAGCTGGCGGACTCTTCAATTTGCGTCGTGGGAGTGGAGGCTAGACGGAGAAAGGAAAGAACCAGAGCTCGAGACACCCAATAGAAGCCAGAAATCCGCGGCCGTCATATTTCTAGAGCTTTCGGCCCCTATCTAAAGCTTCGGTGCAGAGACAATGCCATATACAAGCAGCCCCGAGCAGTAGCCTGGCAGTCTTTGGCTAGAATTCAACACCTATATACAACAACTTTGCGAGCTGGGCGGAGCGAAAGCAGCGCAAAAGCTGCGGTGCCGTCTTCCGGCAGCCAAGACTTAAAAGTGGTTCAAATCCTGAGGTAGACTCAAGAGGGCAGTCGACGAGTTTTATTTGCCCACATAACATCCACTACTTCTTCAGCCTTGTTGGCTCAAACACCCAGTCAGAAACGGCATTTGTGTTTTTATATGGCCGTTCGGTGCGAACCCCTTGCGAATGCAACGTCTATCCACCACATTGTCAAGGGTGTGCGTATTTGCAATAGACCAAAAACGAGGCTGAGTCGCAGCAGCAGTACCGACGGATAAAGAAATGTGACGATCCCTAATAATTCTTATTGTCTATATTCCTTTCCTATCTATTCTTCACTTTCTTACTCTTAACTAATCTATCTCCCTTATTTCTCTTATTCCCTGATTTGTCGCAGAGGTGCAGAGGTGCAGAGCTGTTCTTCCTCTCGGTCCACTATTGGGATCAATGTTTCCGGGTACCGCTGCACCAGACCCAGCGATTCTTCATCAGCAGCCGGTGGCTACCAGATTGAGCGCCGTTGACTAGCGCGTTGATGGAGACTTTTTAATGCGTATTTCCGTTGTGCGTTTGATTATGACGTACAAGGTGCACCCGGCGTTGCCCTTTTAGGTGCGTCCCGTTCGCCGTGTGGGAATAGAACGGACAGGGGCTCGGTAAACAAGCTCCTTACATCTGTTCCTGGACCCCATTTCCGCCACTGGCGTTGATCTTTTCGGCAGAGGCAACTTTCTAGTCGACCGTCTCGGGGCGACGCGACCGACTTCAGACAATCCATTACAGAAAGCCATAGCTGTGGTCCAGTTTGCCCGGCCGGTGCTCTGCAGCCCTGGCCATGTGATCAAGATATCAAATTCAAATACTCACATAGCGCTCCAGTTTAGGGTCCGCTAATCGAGTGGTGGAGTGAGGCATGCCGCTTACTGTTGTGTGGTTGCACCCGACCACACGGTATTGGGCTGGCCGGCAATAGCCTTGTCGAGCATGCCGGCAGCAGCTGGCAGGACTATTGGTTCCATAATTCGGACATTTCTGCAAAGATTTTTAATCAAGGCGTTTACTACATCGGTAGACTGTTCTGTCGATCCAAAGCAGTTATTTTTGTCCCACGGAAATACCCAGGTTCTCGTCATCTATATAACATGGCCATGTCGTTCCAGTTACGCATTCGTTTTGATTCAAAGCAAAGCATACGTTTTGTATGCTAGACTCTCTTTTTTGTTGTTTTATTTTACCAGTCACTCCTTATTGATCGCGTAATGGCGCCATCGTGGTTCAACGCCGCGCTGGGTGCCACGAGCGTTCTGCTGTCGACGAATGCTCTTGTCGCAGCGTCCTCGCCCAGCAGAATCGGCGCCTCAATCAGCTACCGCGGCAGCGAACGATGCCCCCGCAGCTGTGCCGATGCGGGCGCCGACAGCTTCGCGTGGGACTCGTTCCGCAGCATGGACGAGGTCGACCAGTGCGGGAACCCGATGCTCTTTAATTTTGCCCTGGCCGATCGCGTCGACGAGCACGGCCGCAACCACCGCATCTATGCCTGCACCACCTCCAGCGAGAGCTTCAAGAAGATCTCGCAGGCGCAGGTCCTCGCCGCGGAGCCTGCCGACGAGGTGGACGCCGAGTTTGAGGTTGGCCGTGGCGACGAGGACGGCGGCATTGCTCCCGAAGTCGCCGTTTCCTCTCTGACGGGCTTCCTTGGCCAGTACGTCCGCCAGGGGTTGGCACAAAATGGAACGACCATGATCTACGGCAGCTTTGGCGGTGCCGCTGCTGGCCTGTACGTTGGCCACGGCCTCAATGGCGGCGCCGTCAGCGCTACTGCTCTCCAGCACCTCGAGGACAGCGTCAAGCACGCCAACAGCAGCCAAGGCATCCTTGGTGTTCAGATGTGCGGATCTGATTACGATTCGGACCACACCTTTGGCTTCATTGCCACCACAAACGGCACCTTTGGCGCCATTCAAGACGCCATGTTGTCCTGGTACGGCGGTGACTGCGTCAAGTTTGGCACCTCGGACAAGGTCAAGAGCAAGGCTCACTTTGCGTCTCCCCTCATGTCCTCCATTCAAGGCAGCAATTCGACCAACTCGACTGCTCACTTCTCCAAGCGCGGCGAATGCCGAACCGTTCAGGTCAAGCAGGGCACCGGGTGCCCCGAGCTGGCCAAGATGTGCGGAATCTCGGGCCCCGACTTTACCAAATACAACCCAGGCAAGACATTTTGCAATGATCTGATGCCCGGACAGCACGTATGCTGCTCCGCCGGCAAACTGCCCGACTACAAGCCCAAGCCCAGCAAGGATGGATCTTGCGCCACCGTCAAGGTCGAAAAAGGCCTCGACTGCTCCTCTATTGGAGCTTCTTACGGCCTCACAAAGAAGGAGATTGAAGGCTTCAACGCGAAGAAGACGTGGGGCTGGAACGGCTGCGATGGCGGCCGCCTCTGGGCCGGCACCGTCATTTGCGTCAGCAAGGGCACGCCCCCCATGCCTTCGGTCGACCCCAAGGCCGTCTGCGGTCCCCAAAAGTCTGGCAGCAAGAAGCCCAAGGATATGAGCAAGATTTCTGAGCTAAACCCCTGCCCCCTCAACGCCTGCTGTGACGTCTGGGGACAGTGTGGCACCACCGATGAATTCTGTACTGATACTGGCAACGGCGCGCCGGGTACTGCCAAGAAGGATACAAACGGGTGCATTAGCAACTGCGGCACCAAGATCATTACTGGCAACCAGAAAGAGATCCGCAGCATTGCTTACTTTGAAGGATATGCCTTCAATCGCAAGTGCCAGTACCAGGATGCCTTCCAGATTGACCCCAAGAAGTACACTCATCTGCACTTTGGCTTCGGCACCATCTCCAAGGACCTCAAGCCCAGTATTGACGACTACGCTACCAACTACGAGTTCAACAACTTTAGAATGATCAGCGGTCCCAAGCGAATCCTTTCTTTTGGTGGCTGGGACTTTTCGACTGGCCCTGACACGTACACCATCTTCCGCGAGGGAACCAAGAAGGAAAACAGAGAGACATTGGCCACCAACCTCGCCAAATTTGTCGAAAAGTACCAACTTGACGGTATTGACATTGACTGGGAGTACCCCTCCGCTCCCGATATTCCCGGTGTTCCCCCCGGTGACAAGAGCGAGGGCAAGAATTATCTAGAGTTCCTCAAGCTTCTCAAGTCCAAGCTCAAGGGCAAGAGTGTCTCCATCGCGGCCCCTGCTTCCTACTGGTATCTCAAGGGATTCCCCATCAAGGACATTGGCAAGGTTGTGGACTACATCATCTTTATGACCTACGATCTCCACGGTCAGTGGGATGCCGACAACAAGAACTCTCAGATTGGCTGCCCTGGCGGTAACTGCCTTCGCAGCCATGTCAACCTGACTGAGACGCGAAACTCCCTCTCCATGATCACCAAGGCTGGTGTTGACTCGGGCAAGGTTGTCGTCGGTGTCACCGCCTACGGCAGATCCTTTGCCATGTCTGACGGCTCTTGCCACGGACCCGACTGCACCTTCACAGGCACCCGCTTGCACTCCAACGCCAACAAGGGTGAATGCACCGACACGGCTGGCTACATCTCCAACGCTGAGATCAAGAAGATTGCCAAGGACAAGAAGCGTGTGGTCAAGAGCTACATGGACTCGACCAGCAACAGCAACGTCCTGGTATATGACAATAATCAATGGGTCGCTTACATGGACTCGAGCGTCCGTAGCATCAGAGAAAAGCTGTACAAGGGCTGGGGTATGGGCGGTTCTTCCAACTGGGCCACCGACCTGGAGGACTTTGAAGACCCTCCCAAGGGCTTCCCCGACTGGGGCGCCTTTACCGTCTCCCTCAAGTCCCGCAAGGATCCCTACGAGGATGTCGGCAAGCGCTCTGGCAACTGGACCAGACTGGACTGCACCGCCGACGGCGCTACCGACACTCTTCACTACACCTCTGATGAGCGCTGGGAGAACCTCGACGCCGCCAACGCCTGGAAGGACATGGTCGCGGACTGGAAGAGGTACCGTGCCAAGACGTCTGGCGTCAACACCGGCACCGCCCTGTTCTCGGAGTTTTTCGCCAACAATTTCAACCACACGCAGCCCATTGACTGCGGCGACATTACCGTCTCCAGCAACTGCCGCAGCGCAGTCACCTGTGATGACTTTACCGGCGAGAGGACCGGACCGGCTGCTGCGCTGATCTGGAACTCGTTTGTCCAGATCAACGAAATGTACGCCTCGTACGCGGATGCTCTCGGCAATGCCGCTGCTGAAAAGATTGATCCGTCTCTGGACGACTTCCAAAACACCTTTGCCCCCACGCCTCCCGAGAAGGACAACGAGTGGCTCACCATTCTCCTGGACCTCGTCTCCATGGGCACCAGCATGGTCGCCGGCCCATTTGTGGGCAAGGTTATCGGCAAGCTGCCGTACTTTGTGAGCAAGATTGAAGACGCCGGCGCCAACGCGCTCAAGGACAAGATTGCCTCGACGAGCAGCACCATTCTGACCACGGCCATCACCATCGGCAGCGGCTTCATCGACGGGTCGACGGACGACTGGGACCCCGAGGCCGAGGACCACTTCAAGAACACCATGTCGCTGGCCATGACGGGCTGGAACAAGATTGCCACCTTTGGCCTGCGCGACCTCTTCAACGGATCCGAC
Source organism: Aphanocladium album (assembly GCA_029218145.1). Classification (NCBI taxonomy): domain Eukaryota; kingdom Fungi; phylum Ascomycota; class Sordariomycetes; order Hypocreales; genus Aphanocladium; species Aphanocladium album. Next base: position 25,297 of record JARDXD010000705.1, read on the forward strand.
TCGTCGCTCAACACCCTCAGCGACCTCCTCTCGGGCGGCAAGTTCGCCGCCGGCAAGGACTACGGCAAGGGCTCGTACGACCAGGCCAGCAGCAAGGAGGCCAACAAGACGCTCGAGGACAACCTGTCCAAGACGTTTTACGCCTACGCCATCCCGGCCATCTGGCACGCCTCGGGCCACCGCCCCTTCATCATCGACACGGGCCTGAGCTGCGACAAGGGCAAGGCGGAGGACGTTAAGCTCAAGGGCGCCTGCTGGAAGGACACCTGGTACCGTCTGGCCAGCCCTGATGGTGGCTACCAGGAGTGTGCCAAGAACGGCTGCGACCACGTTCCCAACCCCTGCGTGGAGTGCGACGACGACCAGTTCAAGACGCCATCCGGCGTCGACAAGCTCGGCAGCGATTACTTCTCTCAGGTTTCCGTCCACGATCTCATTGTCGGGTACGTACGAACAGGCACTCCAAACTTTTTCAGCACAACGACAAGCAGAAAGCTAACAGCGAAATGCAGGTCCGTCCGAACGTGGCTCGACAACGACAAGGAAAACGGCGGCGGCTCGGCCAACCCCAACAGCCCCGACACGCTCAAGAGCCTGCTGCAGGACGACGTGACGACGCCGGGCTTCATCCGCATGCCCGTGTGCACGGCGGACCGCGCGCGCATCGCCTGGGGCGCGTCGAGCGACTCGGCCAAGAACTACCCGTGCAACGCCAACGCGGGCTACGACTACTGCGGCGACTCGACGATCGAGAACCAGACGAGCGACGCGTCGCCCGACGTCGAGGACTGCAAGGAGATGATCCGCCGCCTCGAGGACGGCCGGCTGCCGAAGCGCTGGCCGCACGTCGGGCCGCTCGAGAAGCAGCAGGCCATTGCCACGTACGAGTCGTGCAAGTTTGGCGTCACGGGCAAGGGCATCCACGGCAACGTCGACTTCAAGGTCGGCGCGCAGGACGTCATCGACCTCGTGCGCGACTCCATCGACAAGTTTGGCGGCGGCGGCAAGGTCGGCTCCAAGGGGACGATGAGCTGCAAGGGCAACATCAAGGGCCAAAAGGTCAACTGGGGCCTCTACTAGCGGTATTAGGGCCGTGTCTTTACTTTTTACTTTGCACCGTTCATGTCTCCTATTTCAAATTTCAAGTTTCAATTTTTTAGATGAACTTTTATCAGCATTGCGAAATGGCATCGTCATTTGCTTCTTTTACAAAGCGTGTCTACACAGTGATGTAATGCTGCCAGCAGCCACATAATTCTGCAGTTTAAGTTTGCTGTCAAACTTTTAGTCTGTTTTGCCCGCAAGGCAAAGTTCAGGCGAATGGCACGCGGGTGCACCCTTTGCTGGGAAATCGTGGAATAGATCATCAGGGCCGAACCTTGCCAGGCAAGACGAGATGGTGTGATTCATTCCTGGCTCGCGAGAACTCAATATCAAGAGACCTCGAGTTTTGAATGTATTGTCATGTATCCTTTAGTGCAGAAATATTCGTAAACATCACCTTTTTTTTTCTTCGGCAGCTGGCAGTTCATCTCGTCAGCGCTGGATGATCAGCGAGACGCCATTCTGGATGCGGCTGTTCCAAACATCGCTATAGTTGGTAAGCGTGACGCTTTGATTCTCCTCCAGTCATGACATGTGTTTCCTTGTGCGATCAAAAGGAACGAATCACAAAAATCTCCGAGCAACATCTTCAACCAGAAAAAACCACCCTTGTCCATTTCCGGAGCTTTTTTTTTTCTTTCTGACGTCCGATTTAGTGTAAACCTTGCTAGAAGGCCTTGGAAAAAGGGACCAGTTTTTTCCGCCAAACAGGCAGAATGCGGGCCCCGCTTTCATCGCTGCCCCCAGAGGCGTTTGGCTTTTCCATCATCATTGCCGCCTTGCTTTCCCGAATCCCAACGCTGCAATCAGTATCATTTTCCGAAGATCCCCTTTTTCTTGTACTATAGACACCCCCTCCCTTCAGATCTAGATAGCCTCAGCTAGTCTGGCAGGTGTCAATTCTTGTCAAGGCTCACACGCAGTCACCGAGTAGGGTGCGAACGGACACTGGGAGCTGCAGCCCAGAACTTGACAGCGAAACAACGGGGGAAAAAAAAAACAGTCTTTGGTTCGTTTGATCCCGCCAATTGTTTTGTTTTTCTGTGCTTTTCAAAGGATAAAAACATGGCGCCGACGCAATTGCCCGAATCGGGCAATCCCTTGTAAGTTGTCATGCCTGGCCACGACCTGGCTGACAAAGGGCTAATATGGTGGACGTAGGGTCTTCTTTGACATTACGCTTGGAGGTGAGCTCCCATGCAGCCTTGATGCGTCATGTCGATTCATACGTGGCTAACTGGTGTGCGTCTGTGTGGTGTAGGTGAACCTTTGGGAAGAATCACCTTTGAGCTGTTCAAAGACGTCACGCCCAAGACGGCGGAAAACTTTCGCCAGTTTTGCACGGGCGAGAGCAAGGACTCTGTCGGTCGCCCGCAGGGCTACAAGGGCTCCAAGTTTCACCGCATCGTGCGTCTTCCAGGTTTAACAAGGTTTCCTGATGCAGGCTAACAACAATGGCAGATTTCCAACTTCATGTGCCAGGGTGGCGACTTTCTCAACGGCGACGGCAGCGGCTCGACGTGCATCTGGGGCTACAAGTCGTTTGAGGATGAAAACTTTACGCTAAAGCACGACCAGCCTGGTCTGCTGTCCATGGCGGTGAGTCAAATTCATTTACTCTAGTAAAGCGTCAAAACTTTACTCTAGTAAAACATCAAGACGGGTTGCTTCTGCTGACGAGTTGACAGAACGCGGGTCCCAACACCAACGGCTGCCAGTTCTTCATCACCACCACGCAGACGCCCTTCCTGGACAACAAGCACGTCGTCTTTGGCAAGGTGGCCGACGGCATGGACGTGGTGCGCAAGATGGAGGCGACCAAGACGGGTTACAAGGGCAAGGACGTGCCGAACCTGGATGTCGTGATTGCGCAGTGCGGCGAGATGTAGGTTGCCAGGAAGTTGGATCAATACGTGCACAAAATGGTGGTTGAATTGAAAAAGTCAATATTTGCTGTGAGAGCGACATCTCCAAAATCTATGGAAGAAAAATGGACAAAATATGGCCCAGAGAAACGAAAGACTATATACGTTTGGCATAAACATACTAAAATAAACACAATTCACAGCCAACTGGTATGGCTCAACCTGCATCACAAACAAATTACGAATGTCCTTCTTCTTCTTCTTCTACTGGCAACCTCGTCGCCAGTCCTCACGCGCATCTACTGCCCGAATCGCCAGTCGCGTCGCACAGCGCGATTACGCAGGGCCAGCGTACCTGAAGGGCTTGCACCGCTGCCGATGGCCGTTCCAGACTGCACATGCTTGGTGACTGTCACCATGATGGTCGTCATACTTGTGACGGTAGACGTAGCCGTGGCCGACGAGGCGGGCAGCGTCACGGTTGCATACACAGGCGGCTGTGAGACCTGCGAAAGTGACGACGACGATGGCGACGACTCGCTACTTTCGGTCGACTTGGTGACGTACACGGTAGAAATGACAGTGCTGGGAGGCACAGTCACCGTCTTGGTCACAGTGACGCCGCCCTCGCCAGGAGCATCTGTCGGGGCAGCACTAGACGGCGCGGCACTCGAGCCTGGAGCGCTGCTGGGGCTGCCATTGTTGTTGTCATTACCACCAGCGGGTTGGTTGGCATCAATATCGACTTGAAAGTTGTTGCCCATCTGCTCCTTGATGGCCTTGGTGTAAATGTTCTGGTCGGCCTGCCACGCGGATCCCGCCACGGCGGCCTTGGCGACGGCGCCGCCGGGACCCTGGGCCCTTTCGACGATCTTGATGTCTACGGTGCTGGCGTAGCTTTCGTTGCGGGCAATGGCGGCCATGGTGAAGCCGTGGGGATCCTTTTCGCCGCGCATAAAGGTGCCGGCCCACGGGTAGATGCCATTGGTGGTCTTGGCCATGTCAATGTTGGCGGCGTTGAGGTCAGGCCAGTCCCAGTACCAGTAGATGGTGTAGGTCGAGCCCGGCTTGAGGTCGGCCGGGAGCTGAATGTCGGACTGGCAGCGCAGCTCGCGGTCGTGGACGGCGCCGTCGCCGGCGAGCTCCTGGGCGCGCTGGTTGCTGATGGGACCCGGGTTGGGCTGGTAGCACTGGCCGTCGTCGTAGTTTCGGGTGCCGAGCAGCTTGCCGCGCTTGTCGCCGCCGGTGCCGTCGCGGTTCCAGACGAGGTGCACGTCAAAGAGGCGCTCCTGGGGCTTGGGGTCGGCGGTGCCGTAGAAGAAGATGGTACCGCGGTTGTGAGGCTTCTTGGGCTGGTTCTGGGGCAGCGTCGTGTGGCCGTTTTCGAGGTGGATGAGGGCGACGTGGTCACCGGCGGCGGCCTGCAGCATGGGAAAGGCGGGCGTGGCGTTGAACTCGTACTTGTTGAGGATCTCGTCGCCACTGTAGGCGCTCTGGCCGGAGACGGGGAGCAGCCACTGCGGGATGGCGTCCTTCCAGACGGGATTTGTGGAAGTTCGAGCGACCCAGCCGCGGGGGTAGCCAACATCGCCCACCATGGTGCCGTTGGGCGCGATGCGGTATACTTCCTCGACCCAGGAGTGGGCGTTGGCAAGGGTGGCGAGGGCCGCGACCAGGGTCACAGAGGTTTTCGCTTGCGAGAGCATGTTGAAGTTTCGTATGTTGTGAAAGTAAATAAGTCGATCAAGGACTGTAGCTTCTCGCCAGGAGAAGAGTTGGAATATCGACGAAAATGAGCGGCGGCGTGTAAGTCGTGAAAGCGCTGGGGGCGAAGCTCAGGCAGGGCTTGCCGGTCGATAAATATGCCGATGCCGACGAAACTGAATCAAAATTCGACGCTCAGTGATGGAATCTGGATTAAAAAAAAAACTATTGTCACTATTGTTGTTGTTTTGAGCAAACGGCCGACAGTTGACAGCTGGCAGAGGCTTGACTGGCGGCTGGCGGCTGGCAGCTGGTAGCTGGCAAGCTAGACGGGGTTCTGTTTGCCGTTTGATGGTTTTTGGCAAAGTTGTTCTTTTGTGGTCGTGCGACGACGCGCAGTGAATAGAAACAAGTCGTGAGAGAGGTAATGAAATGAAAGGTGAATCACACAGTTCCAGCCTGTGCTTGCACGACGCTTGGGTGAATAAGAATGTAGAGGTAGAGGACAGCAGAGGGGATGAAGAGCGCCACAACACAGACTAATATCTTGACAGTGTCAGAATATCATGGTTTGTGAGTCTTTTCGAAAATAATGTTTGAGTAACAAGGGTTTTGAAAGCTAATATTTGAAAGAAGCTGCGAGAGAAGACGATTCTTTGGGTGAGAGAGGAGCAAGAGCTGCGAGAGCGACGAAGCGGGATAATGGCTGAGGAACCAGACCTAGCTTTTCCAGGAAAAGAAGTGGATGCCGTGTGGGATTTAAGCAATTCGAGTTCAGCGACAGGCTGTAGTGAAAACGTAAAACAAGAAGCTGGTCGAGGGCGATAATGTGGTGAGAGGAAGAAAGATGGCCGAGTTGCACAGGGCGGTTGAGAGGACTGCTGCGAGATGGGATGGGGACTGGGGTGGTTTCGGTATGGCAAGAGAAACGCGCGCTGCACCATTTATTTCTTGTTTTGAAAAAAAATTGAAATCCACACTAGCGGACTTCCAGGTCTGGGACTCGTCTGCTGAGCAAATTTCTATTGCGTATTCTTCTCGTTTTCGTGGCCGCTGGTGCTGCCCGCCCAGGCACCAAGAGCTGACCGGGGCCTATCAGACGGATGCTCCATCGCGGCCGGCACGACGGTCTGAGACGACCGGGGTCAGGAGGAGACAGGGGTCTGTAGTGAGATGATATATTTATTCTCGATGACTGCGAGTCTGGTTCTCCTCTGTTGGCAGACAATGGGAAGTAACAATTGGGAATGAATGAAGCGCGGCCCATTGTCGTGGCCGCCTCTGCGGTTTCATGCGGCAGCCAGATGCGACCCACCCAAGCTTCCCCAAATGGGCAGCTGCCAGCCAATCAATGGTCGATGGGGCCGCGAGCGCTGAAGCAGACGGCGCTGGACATCTGGTCCTATGAATTCGAGGCCACAGCATCATGGAAGTAAAAATAGAATGAAAAAGATTGTCTGCCGATTCTGCTTACTCTAGATTTGAGTAGAATTTTGTGGCAATTTTTTTTTTTTTACCTGCCCTTCTCCTCCGCTGCGGCCTTCCTTACAAAGCTGTCTGCTTACCATGGCCACTTTGGAGTTTGCCGCCCTGTCGCAAAGGGGTCTCTTGAGAGTGACGAGATGAGCTCAACCGCGACAGAAAAAAAAAAGAGTTTTCGTCAGGTACCAGATTCCCAAGTCTCATCCCCTGCTGTACAACAGTCGCACATGCAAATGTGATTCTTCTGCTACCGTTGTAGTATGACGTGAATTGTGCAGTCTTTTACAGGCGGGGAGGGGGGCGCCTACGACCAAGGCCCCCCCATCAACGCTCACCAAAGCCTTGTCCCTGTCTATGGCCTCTGGAGCTGCATGTAAGCGCCGAGCTACTTTACAATTCTACTGGTTCCCAAGTGTGCTTCATATTGGTTTCTGCTCTTCATCAACCGATTCCCATGACTTTCATTCTGTTTTCATGCGCGCGACAACACTGTTGCACAAGACCATGTTTGCTCTCCCCCTTCTGCACAATCATCATCACATTCGTCACCACCACTCTACTTGGCCAACGCAAACCGCCTCACTGCGATATTGTGCACGGTTCTCCTTGTCCTAATTCGAATATTGCCCGTATGAACCTCGCATTCAATGATTCTCAATAC
>JARDXD010001822.1:0-32099 GCA_029218145.1 Aphanocladium album
CGACAGGCAGCAGGTGGTGGGATGAGGTTCCGCTGAGGCAAACCACGGGGCAAAAGAGAGTTTCAGTCAGATTCCTCGCTGGGCTAGGACATTTTGACTCTTCTTTCGGCTACTGACAAATGTTGCTTCTCTTTGCTTGTTTCCGCTGGTTCGAAGATCAGCCTCTGGCCGGTGCGGAACACACAATGAAGGAGTGCATCCTGTTGGAGCAAGCGACCACGTACTGCCCGTCCACACGTGATGATATTGCATCCAAAATGCTTTTTTTCTTATGAAGGTGGGTTTCTTTTAGTGCATTAACTTTGTCAAATGTATATACAAAGGTGAATCAACCGTCTCTCTCTCTTATCAGGACAGGATAATAGTGAGAGCTATTTTTGGCGTGAGCATCGCTGGTCAGCCGCGGCTCTACTCGAGGCAGCCAGGTCGTACCTAAGTAATGATAGACGTATGGGCTAACGCATTGGAATATCGCTTTTAGGTGCTATTTTCTAAAGGTGCCATCATATCTAGGATATATTGATGCGCAATATGTCACGCATAGTGATAAGGGTTAATACACAAGGCCACAGTGTAGGCGTCTACTTTTTGGCGTGACACAATACACAGGATCGGGTAGTGGGGCTCGTAGCCTAAGAAGACGAGGCGATACGGTTTTTCGCTACCCAGATCATAGTTACGCCTTGAGCTGGTAATCTTGGCCGATATTGGCATGAATTACTTACCGCGCAGCGAAATCACATGCAATGGAGGAATCGGACTATGCGAAGTAGAGCCGCAGTGGCGCGCTATCCACTACAAGACTAGCAGACGTCAATGGTATCTCAACGTCATCATGGAGCAAGTTCATCTACTTACTCGGCTCGCCCAAGGTGCCGACTTGTGACATGCGTTGACATGCAGACATGTTATGCCACCAGCTTATACTCGGCTCGTCCTCGTCCCGGGCCTGGGGCCAACCTATTAGTCGCCGGTTACCTGCTGATCCGGCGTGGTATGGGTACTGTTTAACAAGAATTGTGAAGATAATACTAGCGATGTCTGCGCATTATGCTTGATAGAGGCTCTGCCTACTATGAATCGATTTGCGCTTGTACTAACCTCTTTGATCTAATTGACTATTGCTTGAAGTGGACGTTTATGAGAGTCTGTATCTTTTGGCACCTACTACTACGCTGTATAAACAAAGCGGGAAGAGTTGTTGAGAATATATCCTGAGCTGCCAGCGGGTCTTGTCGAGGGTACTGTTTGGATTCTTTCCGCCTCATCACAGTAACTTTGATGTCGAAATGGCGCGCAGTATGGACGTTGCGGTTTACCAGTCCACTGCCTAGCACAACGCTTCCTTTCCGTCCTGGCACACGGCCAGCCTGAGCCTGTTCTCACCACGTGGTGCCAGAAAGCACCTAGGTACACAAATCTAGGCGAGACTGCAAATATCAATGGATATCTACTATTTTTTTTCAAGTCTTTTTACAATCGCGGAAAAAAGCAGTAACCGGAAATGGTGTTTCGCTGTTTCTGCGCAGTGTGGTCAGTGATACAAGCCGTACCTCTAATCGCTTTAAAAGGCTCTCAGTCTCGTTCCATTTCAGCAAAGAGAAACCTTCATTGGCCTTGGTCTGTATAATCTTAGAAGATCAAAAAGCCACAAGAGAGATTCAAAACACCAGTGTCATATTGTTGGTCACTTTCCCACACCAATCTACTGGCACAACATACATAAAATCAGCTACAGTATACAGTAACCTCACGACCGTGAAGCTCTCTTTTGAAAACGCCGTCTTTGGGCTTGGAAAAACATTAAATTGTCCCTATTCGTACTCCCAGATCCGGATGCAGACAAAGTATCCTTCTTCTTATACTTCCTCCGCTTCATGCCTTGACACCGACCACGCTGATCACACCGTCTCCGTTGACAGCCACCAGCGTCTTGCCCGACTCGCCCCATCGTACGGCCACAGCGCCCGTCGCGTTGCGGAACGGCTCCGCCCATTTCTTGCCGCCCTTGGCGTACTGCTGGATGGTAAGGCCCGAGGGACCGGCCGTCGCCAAGTACTGTCCGGTGTAGTCCCAGGCCAGCGACTGTACGGGGCCACCCGTCTCGAGAACCTTGGCTGTCGCGGCGTCGCCTTCCTTGCGGAGGTCAAACACGGTAACCGAGTTCTGGCCCTTGGCCGTCGCGGCGAGCCAGAAACCGTTTTCGGAGAATGTGAGAGCCTGGATAGGGGCGCCGAGCTTGAAAACGGCAGCCTGTTCAAGCGTCTTGGTCATATATAATTTCACGTCGCCGGTGGTGGTACCGGCAGCGACGAGGTGTCCGTCGGGATGGAAAGCGACGGTAGTGAGTGCTGGTAATGTTAGCTAAGACTCTTGAGTGAGCGGGCGAAACGCGGGACAAAACTTACAGGCGTCGACAAATGTGCGGCTCACACGCTTCAAGCTTGCCAGCTCGTACAGAATCAGGCTTTTGTCGGCACCGACGGACGCAATAATATCGCCGCTGGGATGCACGCTGAGACCGGTGGTAGGGCCCGAGTGCTCAGATGCAGCAGCGACCTGGTTGCCGCCCTCGAAAACCTTCAGGCCGCCATTGCTGGTGCCAAAGATGAGCTTTGAACCGGTCCAGAGGGTGCTGGTGGCAGGCTCGCCCACGGGAATCTCGCGTTCCAGAGAGTCCGCAGCGACAGCGTAGATGGCAGCCTGACCCTGCAGACCTCCGACGGCGGCGTAAACACCTTCGGTATCCAGCGACGTTGTTTGCGCGACAGGCAGCGCGGTCGTGGCAGTGACTTCGAAAGCGGCCACCTCATCAGGGGTGACCCATTCCTTGGGGACAGGACGCTTCTTGCGGCCCTTGGAGAGTCTAGTTGCACGATTGTTAGCCTTGCAACAGCATGGTTTGATTCTCTTTCTGACGTACTCTTGATGAACCTCGTCTACGCGAGCCGCCAGGGCCTCAGGCAGACCTTCTGTGTCGACCGCCATGTCGTCGCCATTGGCACCGCTCCCGCCGGCGACGGTGATTCGGCTGAGCGAGTCGCGGGCCTCGTTGCGCTCCTTGGTCAGGCGGGCAATGACGCGAACGGCCGCATCGTGCTGGTAGAGGGCCGTCGCCAGCTCCTCCCTCGTGCGCGCGAGCTGCTCGCGCAGGTTGTATGTTTCTAGGGCGAGGCTGTCCCACTCGTTCTGAAAGGTGGCGAGCAGCGCTGGTATCGAGGTCAGCGTCGGCGGACGCGGGCGAGCGATGCGGGAAGAGCTGAGGGGGAGGAGGTCGTCGGCCGCGAGGGCCACGCCGGTGCTGGGCTCGGTGCCGTGCTCATTGATGTATTGCTCAATCAGTCGCTTCTCATATACGACGCCTGCAGCGGGTGTTTGTTAGCGGGACCGTTCAGGCTGGTGGAGGCCCGTTGAGCACAGAAAGGCTGCGATGCGACGAACCAGATTTCTTGGACGCGACGGGCTCTTGGGGAGCTTCTCCGGAGACTGTAGAAAGGGCGTTAGCAATGTTTGCGTGGGAGAGGCTGATGTGTGTTTTTGGGTGTGCATACTTCCACAAAGCATTGCGACTGATGCAGAAGGCTCTGCTGGCTTTCAATGGCGATGTAGAAAAGTTCAGTGCATTCGCCAACGGAAGCTGCGTTGTCGCGAACAGCGATTTATCCCAGTGAGATTTTCTGCCTGGCCACATTGTAGCCAACCAGCGTCTTGGCTTGGTGATAGCTGTGGGGCAATCTGCCTTGCAGCTGGATCGCCCAGCTGCAGGTTCAGAGGCAGCTTGTTTGGAAAGGGAGCGAATGACGGGAGATCAAACAAAAAAACATATATCAATTGATGAGCCGTAATACGGATTGTGATTGAATTTCGCAAAAATTATGAAAAGTAAAGGAACAAATGGTACTCCTCGCTATTGATCACTCGTAACGCTCATCGACATACATGCAACAGCCAGCTCATCGATTTTACAGCAGTGTAAAGTTAACATTAATATTCGCTATTCCAAATTCAACTTCTAATTACAGCCATTCTGATCCAGGTTTTTTTTCTCGCCATGCCTCTTCAAATACACATGTAGTACAAAAAGTTGCCCTTCACTCTCCGAGTACAAATGCAGCCCAGAAATAGTCCTGCTCCCCAGTCCGCCCAATAAGAAAAAGCAATTTGTCTATAGAGAAGGTAGAATAGCCTTGCAGAAGGGGAAGAAGGCCCGTAAATGTGATGAGCCTGGCTTGTGCGGGAAGCAAAGAGAATGTCGTCTTTTCCAATCCTAGAGCAGGCCTGCCAGTCTCTGATCCCACACAACTCCTTTTTTTTGGTAGCGCCCCTTTCTGTTCCGATTAGTGCAATATAGAAGGGGGGGAAACGCCGCGCACTAGCCCTGATAATGCTTGACCACAACTCTGTTGATGGTTCGCTACGGAACTGCTTCTTGGGTCCGAGTGGTGATCATGAATATGAGTCGCCAATGAGACCAAGAAACAAACAAGAACAAGCCGGTGGCCTAAGAAATGAAAAACTCCGCTCATTATGTGGAAAGGATGTAGGTCGTTATATCCAAAAGTAAGAGAATTTAAGGGCTGGCCCAGCCACCGGCAACGTCGACCCATTCGGCCATACATGAGCCTTCCTTGCCCTCGACATCAACAATGTCAGTGTCACAGCGGCAGCGGCAGCCAACACCGTTTTCTTGGGGTTCGTCGTAATTGCCCCAGTAATCGTCCTCCTCCTGACGTTTCTTCGGGTCCTTGATGTTCTTGTCGAGGTAGGGGATGGGTGGAAGCTGTCGGCCTTTGGGGGCGTTGGCGGGGCAGTGCTGAATGGTCGTGTGGCGATAACCGATATCACGGAAATAGTGGACGTCTTCGACGCCGAGGAGAGCACCGGCGGCGAGTGAGTGGATGGGTGCATCACCCCACTAGGATTGTTAGTCGCAAGTCGTTGAAAGGATATTTGCGGTAGTCACTTACACGCTCCATCCAAAAGCCACCACTGCGGTCGAGCGTCTGGAAGAAGTCTTGGTACTCCTTGCTGCGGAACCAGCTGAGGCGGGCAATCTCAAAGTTGGACCAGAAATGGCACATGTTGTAGCTCTCGCCCTCCATGGTTTCGGGGTCGATGTCGGGCAGGGCGCCATTGCCAGGCTCGCTCTGGGCAATCTCCTCGGGCAGAGCATCCTTGATGACTTCGGGCTGCTTCTTGCGGGGCTCGAGGAACATTTCCCAGAGACCCTTGGAGGTGATGTTGTTGTTTCGCATGTAGGCGGAGGCGTAACGGAAAACGTTGGGGACAGTTTCGCGAAGTTCCTTGATAGCAATGGTAAAGCCGTACGTTTTTTTCTGTTCAATCATCTTGAGGAAGGGGTCACTGTTGGGGTCAGCATGGGAGCGCCATTCGGGAGGGAGGGTGCACCATGGTGCAATTCGTCAGGAGGGGGCGTACTAAGTAATATCGCAGAAGTAGGTAATCTCGGGCTCAACGCGCCAGTACCACTCGTACTTGAGCAGAAGGGGGTGGTTGAAGAAGAATCTAAGGGTGTTAGCGCTGGTTGCCGGCAGATGGCAGCATGTGGCAGCATGTGGCAGGTGGCGTACCCAGAGTAGAAGCGGCACATGAAATGGTAGCTTTCGAGTCCACCATACATGACGGCATTGTCACCTTGCTTGGCGATGCCCTCCTTGGCGACCTTGGTGTCAATCCAGTCGGGGAATCCCCACATGTCGGGACCGACCTTGCCAAACTCGACATTGCCAGAGGTGTGGTTGCGGACTGTCTCCTTGAAGGTCTCGTTGAAGTCGCCATCGTTGAGGAAGACGTAAGGGTAGTTATACCAGCGGTTAAAGTGGCGTTCGACAGACTTGATGGACTGCAGGACACCGTCCAGCTCCTTGTTGCGGGCGAGGACGACAAAGGTGGCGTTGGCTCGGGGCTGCTTGTTGTCGGGTTCTTGGCAGCCAGTCAAGAAGACTTTATCGTACTTTTCGCTAATTTTTCTGTTTGATTGTTAGCAAGAAGGTTGAGAAGAAGCAACATTGGAATGAAGAAAACGGGCGCGTACCTAATGGCGGGTGGTGCGCCAGCGGGCACGAGGATGCTGCCGCCGTTGTTCGGGTGGCGAACGAAGAGGACGAGGATGAGGATGACGACAATAAGAGGAAACAGAATGACGACGCCGAGCGGCACGGAGACGGCCGAGTTGCCTCGTAAGCGCAGCGGTCTCCGGAAGAAGGCGAGGCGAGCAGCCCATCCTTTTTGTCTGGGGCCGCCTCGCTTCTCGTCGAGGGTAGGCAGCTCGAGCTGCGCGGTGGGTATCATGCGCTTGGCTCTGTGGAAGAGATCCATGGTGATGGAGAGGAGGTGCAGCAATCAAGCTGCAGAGGCAGGTTGGATGATTTCGAGGTGAAAGGAGAATCCAGGCGAGTGACCGTCGAGCGGAAAGTAATTTTGCTGGCAGCTATGCGTCTCGAGCGTGGGGCATAGGCGCAAAAGGGGACAGGGTATGGTCGAGTTCAGGGGCAGGGAGCCCGCCGCGGTTCGATCAAGCCCTCGAGACTGGTATCAACGGTCGCAAAAGCAGATGAGACTGCAGAGTACTCCGGTGCTGGAAATCCAAGTGCAGAGGCAATGCGTGGGTAGAAGCTTCGTCAAGGCAGTCGCCAAACGGGAGGCGCAGTAACAGATTCGTAAAAAGAGTGGTGGACGAGGGGCGAGGGATGGGGGTGTAGAGCCTCGTGGGATGTCGATCGGGGTTGCAATTCCCCAAACGTCTAATAAAATGCAAGAAAGAAAAGAAGGGACGAATAAAAAAAGAGGCGTGCGCGCAAAGAGCTGAAGCCAATGGGCAAGAGAGAAATCTTGCGAACTGCAAAACAGACTCTCGATAACCGCCAAAAGCCAGGCCGCTGGGGGAAAATTGGTAGAGACCAGCAAAGTAGAAAAAGAGATGAGAAGAGTGGCTCAAACCCAGAGAGCCAGAGATGGTCTAGCTGCAAGGATCCGCAGCACTGTAGCCTGTAACTGGATAGAGTAGGATTCACGCTAGACTGTTTTGGGCACAGGCTACGATATCTCTCGACTGATGGCTGACTTTTTTTTTTCTCGCCTCTCTCCTAAACTAGTTCACAACGGGCCATTGGCCAATCTTGTCCCTATCTCTCCTTGCCTTCTGGTAGCACTCCCTAGGAGGACCTGACCTGACCTGACTAGGTAGCACCAGTTGCTTTTTCAAAGTGGAGGCTCACTGCCTAGACTCGCGCTAAAACAAGCTCCCCGAAACAAGCAAAGGCAGGCCTTGACAACCCTTGATGGCGCTGTAATTAGTCCTTCCAGGCCTTCCGGCGCACCAGTGAAAAGATGGGTCCAAGGGGTCATCAATCGCGCAATTGCTCAGATGTGAAGTTGCGCTGTCGGATTATGTAACCTTGTTGCAAGCTGTCTTGACCACACTACATGGACGAGCAGGGTGAGCTGTTTCGACCTCTGTCCATGTCTCTTGAAAGGCAGATGCCTGGTTTGGTTGTTTCATCTTGAACACAGGACAGCACGCTGCGTGCAAACTCACTAAACACCGTCATGCAAATCTGGTTATTGACACGGACAAGCTTATGCATTGACTTGAACGTATTGCTTCTGTACAAGTTTTCACCCCAAGTTACAATAGGAACGCACCAGGGAAGCCGGTATGCAATCGTCCAATCGAGTTTGCTCATGATATGTGTATGCTTGTACCGAAGAAAATATAGCCTCTGCAGCATCCAGCGAGGGCTTCCAGTCCACGGCTCGCATCAACTTGGGAGTTGCGCTGTCGTAGTTGACTTTCGTCTCGGGCCAGACAAACATACCCCCAAAACATATTCAGCTCGGTCCGTATTCTCTTAGCCAAAGAAAACCATATTTGAATAGTGCCGACATTTGCCATCTAATCCGGGTGAAGAGGCGGGTACATTCGTCCTCGAACCGAATTGAAGCGTTCAATGAGGGTTGGCCGAGAGCTTCCCGAAAATGGCAGGATAATGAGCTTGCTGTAGAAGACCTCTTCCTCCTCTTGGACTGTTTGTAAGATGGCATACCGACTAAACAAGCAACAGCCTGTTTTTGCGCAGGCCAATTGATAGCTTGTGGACGCCTCATAGCGGCCCAAGTACACAAAGCCAGGCGCTTGATTGCGATGCTGCATGGCCAGTAACAAGCTGCCCCAGGAGGCGTTTATGAAGAAAGCAAACTCCATTCAATCCTCATCGAAGCTGAGCTTAATGGCCTTTGCCTTTTTCTTTGGTTTTTTCGCACCCGGCGTATTCTTCTTGCTCCCCTCAGCACTCTTCCCCTTTGCCTGCTTCACCTCCTTCGCACCCGCATCGTCCTCATCTTCGTCCTCATCACCGCCGCCCACAATCTTGCCCATCTTTCTCTTCCGTCCTCCAATCGACATTTTCGCATCCCCATCCTCCTTCTTATCCTCCTTGTCCTTTTCCTTTTCCTTTCTCTCACCGTCACCCCCCTCCCTCGGATCGTCGTGCTGCCCGGCGGCCACCACGCCGTCCTTGTCCACCGTCAGCGCCACCGTGTTGCCGTGCTCGTCCACCACGAGCGGCACGTCCTCGGCCTCTTCGCTGCCCGAGCGCTTCTTGCCGGGCCGGCGGCGGCCAGCGGTGATGGGGTCTGGTCCTCCGTGGCCGGCGGCCTGCGCCTGCAGCGCCGCCAGGAAGGGGGGCGGTTTGCCGGCGTAGGACAGGTTTTTGGAATTGAATTTTTCGGGCATGGTATCCTGGCTTGCCCGTCGTAGAATTATGGTGAAGAGGTAGTACTAAAAAGCAACGCAAAATATGTAAAGTCCTGAGCTTGATTCGCAAACAGTGGTGCTTGTCGAGATGCCTTAGTAAGCAGCTTAACATCAAGTGGCTTCACATTGGTTGTTCGCGAATCGTAGCTGGCATGGGCGAAGTGGTATTCCTTTCTCGTTGTTTAATCAATTGCATTTGCTGGAATTGTACCACTCAAAACCTGAGCCATTGGTCGCAATGCCGTGTATGCAACCTGGGTTGCAGTAGGTATAGATGTATTCTTCAATTAACAAAGGGAACAAGTTCTCCGTATTCTACAGTTCACCACACTTCCGCGTGGAATGTTTTTCCGTGCTTTGCTTCTATAACATCAAATTCTGCACAGCGCTTCTCTTTCCCCGCTCTATGTCGTCTCCTTGTACACTTGCAATAACATCCTATCCCTGACGCCACAAAACATCTCCCTAAACGTCTCAATCTGGATCACTGGTGGGCGACCCGCTCATCGGTAGCGGTACTCGGGCTTGACGTAATCGGCAAAGGTCTTGGGCTCCTCGTACTCGGGACCGTGGTGGTGGCCGTGGTGGTCGTCTTCGGCGCCGACATAGTCCATCTTGTAGACGCTGCCGCACTCGGGGCAGCGCTCGATGGGGCGCTCCTTCGAAAGCTATCGGTGCGCGTTAGCAAAAATGGAAATCATGCTCCTAGAACGGTAGAGCTGGACTTACGCCGAGCCAGGTCACGACGTGAGAGTCAGCAGGGTAGCCGGTGCAGCCGAGGTACTGCTCATCGCCAGCGGAGCGGACAGAGATAGGGTCCTCCATCGTTCCCTTGCGGCTGGCATCGAGGGGGCGCATGTCGAAGATGTCAACACCCTCCATCTTTCCGAGGATTTCGAGACGCTCGAGACCGGTGGACTGCTCAAGGTCGGTAGGGACGGTACCCGGCTTAGCGCCAGGACCGAACAGATCCTCGTCAGACTTGATCTCTGCAAAGAAAAAAAAAACAATTGTTAGCCTTCCATCATTCCATGTGCGTCGCCTCTATTCAATTGAACAGTCTGAGTCGGTATTCGCGATCGGCTGTTGTCGGGAGCGATCGTGAAGTCGCGGCGTCGCGCGATGACTCTCGATCGGGCGAGACGAAAATAAATTTCCAAAACGTACGGGTGAAGGTCTTGTAGGCGCCGACAGTCTTGCTGCTGTCCTGAGCGAGGGCGGCGGCCTGCTCGCTGGGGGTGGTAGGGCCCTTGGCAGCCTCGCCTGCGAACTCGTTAGCCGTTTCTGTTTTTCATTACGTAGAAAACAAATCTTTTGCCGAGGGAAGACCAATTGCGTACGGCGGACAAAGGAGGTGGTGAAGGAGCGGGTGACGGCGGGCTTGACGGCCGCACGGCGAGCCGCGGCGATGACGGTGCGTTGCATGAACATGGCGGGTGAGGGCGACAGGTTCGGTGCGGTCGGGTCGGGTTGGTGGTGGTGAGGCGGATTGGGAGGGAAGCGGTGGCCTGTTGTCGAGGGATTTGTGAGATGAGCTGCTTCGGGTGGAAAGGTTGCAGAGAGATCCAGTTTCCGAAGGAATTGGCCAATCAGAGCGCGCGTAATCCAATCACGTGATTCTGGAGCTTTGCCGAGCAGCAATATCAGCTCATCTCGTCACAGGCCGGGGTGCATCACGAGCAAGATGTGGAAGATTTTTTAATTCAAAACTTTGCATTTTACCTAGTGATTCAAATGATTCAAAATTTTCCGCTCAGATACTCTCTAGAGTTTTCTCAATTCTGTGCAGCACTATTGCTCCCATTCTCCAACTAAATTCGCCAGCTCTGGTCCCGCGTAAGCCACTGGGCCATAGAGCAAAGGGTGCCTAACTCAATCAACAGCCAATCCTTAATCATGCTCAAAATTTCAAAAGTCCGGGTTTATAAACACCACAGAAAAAGCATTTACAGCTTATAGCTCCGCCAATCTTGTCGTCAGCCCAACGGCAGCCCTGTGGGCGTTCACTCCTTTGTACACGGATGCTGTCGTCGGGAGCCCGCCTGCGTGGCGGCGTCGGCGCCGCTCCGCGAGGCGCGAGACTCGGGCTGCCAAGTCGTGGCCGCCGAGGCTAGCGTTGGAGTGAGTCGGGGTCGCCAACGATCTGTTGCGCGGCCGAGCAGTTCTCTTCTGCTTGCCAAACTTGTTCTCATTGCCGGTGAGGCTGGCCCAGTAGAGGACGATGGTTCGAAACACTTTGTCTGAGTTGGGGCAGTCGTCTCCGAGTGTTCGAACGATGCTCATCAGTCCCTGTCGATTCTTGTCGAGAGTGTTGTGAAGATGGGAACCCAAGTTCTTGCAGACTGTCCAGCGGTAAAAGTCGTACGGATCCATACTCAGCTTCTGCTCCTTGTGGAGATATTTGAGCTTAGAAATTGCGCGGGCCATTTTATAAAGCGTCTCCTTTTCGCATAGCCCCTGGGGTGGCATAAAGTGCTTCGCGACTAACTGGTTGGGGTGGTATTTCCCGTTGCCGTCGCCAAAGATTTCACGAATCTTAGCATACTTGCTGCAGTCATCACTACCATCTTTTTCATCTCGGCGTAATTTATTTTTCATGTCTTTTTTGCTCACTCCGAGAGCGTCTGCTCGTGACCGGTTGTGTATTTTCTTTTCGGCCGCCTCCGAATGTAAACACAGGAGCGTGTCGAGGGAGCGCCATCCCGGTTCCTAGTACGGAGACTGCTCGCTGATACGTTCAACTGGAACACCTCTCAGAGGCAGTGGGTCGATGTATGTCTTCCCATCGGGGCTTAAAACGAACACGGAGTCGGACGTGGCGCTGAGCTGTTGCCTCATCTGGATTTTCAAGGAGGCTGGCACGTCGTCCAGGAGAGATCGAGACGCGCCGTGCTGTTCCATCTTCTGTTGTTAGTACAC
Source organism: Aphanocladium album (assembly GCA_029218145.1). Lineage (NCBI taxonomy): Eukaryota > Fungi > Ascomycota > Sordariomycetes > Hypocreales > Aphanocladium > Aphanocladium album. Next base: position 11,696 of record JARDXD010001822.1, read on the forward strand.
TAATTGTGCTTCAGGGAGAATATAAATACCTCTTGCGTCAATGTTAGGGGCCGTGTTGAAGTGGTGCAGGCCTTGGCTGGGGCCGATGTTCGGCTCGTAGGCGGGCCAACATCTTCTTCGAGAACAAAACCGCGAACACTGGTGGCTGCATCAAGCTTCATTTTTACAAGGCCTTGGAATAGTTCTAGAAGAAAAATAATAGAATCTGCTCCAGCCTAGATCAGAATCGGGCAGCTCGCGGAGGTAGATAGGGTGATGTGATGATGTTGCTTCGCGAAGATGGTTTATTGTTGGAGGCGGGCGGTTGTGTTGTTTACAAGAAGCCTCGCCCAGCGCACTCGGTCTTTTATGTAATTAACTGGGTCCTCCGAATCAGGCAGCGGCACTATTCGGTGGCGGCGTGAATGGCAGATGGCAGTGAATGCGGACATGAAATTGCAGTTACGGGCATGAGAACAGTCCTGAGAGCCACTGCCAGCTTTGGTAGAGAAAATCGAAGCTTTGTGCCTTTATAACATTCAATTATGACTAAAATATATTAATGATTATAAATATGCATGTCTGATGTGATGGGATAATAAAGTATGCGCTTGGCGCCTTCGTACCTACCAGCCGCTGTTTGCCAGCTGCCTGCTGCCAGCTGCCAAGTGGTGGTGGCAGGCGCCATTCTGGTAGCTAGCCCTTGATTATCGGCATGTTTTTGCTTTCCTTCCTCATTAATTCTAGAATCATACAACTATCCTTTATTAAGTTGCTTTAAATTCTACTGTCATTACTCGGGACACCTAGTTGCTGCTTCCCGCCGCCTCATCCTAAAACACCAGCACCCGAGAACTCTCATGTCAGTTTACTTTTGTAGCTCCCTTGCTCTTCAGGCACGACCATGCCGTCTTGGTAGCCCGATGCGACGTGCCTCCCCTCTGGACTCCAAATCTTGGAGACCATGGTGCAGCGCCCAGCCGCGACGCGTGGCCAGGACGCTTCTTGAATCCACCAGCCATCGCCCATGACGGCGTCTTCCGCATTGACGTGCACGTAGAAGGAGTAACTCAAGCTGGCCGCTCTTCCCCAGCGATGTCCGTAGCCCAAATGGCAACCAAGCATCGTGAGGCCGTTTCTATCGGCTTCAAAGGCGTGGCAGACAATGTGGCCGTTGGGGTCATCTTTCGGGATTGGCTGATATGGTCGGTACAGAATCAGCTCTCGACGCTCTGGCACGGCCTTTCCCTTGTTGTACGCAGTCATGTCGACGGCATACATCTCCAACACGGGGAACGAGCCATGCCCTGTCCGTCCACTAGATACAACCTTTTCATGGACCGAATCGATGTGAACAATTCGCGACGGCTCCCATTCCTGCGGTCGTCTAGAATTAAGGATATCGGCGAATCGAGTTTGTGGTGGCTCTTTTTCTTGCAGGTCGTCCGGTGATGGCACTGATCGTTTAAAAGTTGTGGTGCATGTAAAGCAGACACCGTTCAGCTCTTTCGTCGCATCTGATACCTCAAAAAGTCCATTTTGTATCACAGATGGCGTCTTTGGCTGCCTCGTTTGCACGAGTCTTGTCGCAAATGATTTGCCTGTATGAATTGGCGTCACTTCGTGAACAAATGGCCGATCCGAGTGGCCAGCCACGGTGAAGACGCCTTGGATAGACTAACTGAATTAGTACATAATCTGCATTTGTAGTTTCAGCACCTTACATGAATTCCCATGTATCCTTTTTTTGCCGCCTGCTCCTGCTGCTCTCCAGACTCGATGGCGCGAGCCGCGGCCAGCGGCGCCTGCGCATACACGACACCCCCAAAAACGCCTGTTGTGGTCGACTTTTTCGTTTTGGTTCTTGTTGGCTGCTCCTCTACTCCCGGAGGAAGGTCGGCGCCTGGCCGCCATGCAGGATACCGGGATACGTACTGGACCTTCTCTCCGGGCACTCGGCTGAGCTCAAAGGCTTCGAAGCCGAGGAGCGGTTGTGTATTAGCCATGCCGCTTCACTAGCGCTGCAATGCCGCCTAAAAGAGTACTTGGATGAATTTGCGCCACTTCCGAATCTGTACGATGGTTCACAGGGCGCATGCATATGCTACTGTGTACAAGAACGAAGAAGTCAGGATTATCCAAGGCAATGAAGACCAGTGGGTGCCTCGGCAATTTGGCACCTGGAGTCGGTATAAGCTTCAGCGCCGTGCTCCACTGCGCCGCACCTGTGACAGCACTAATTACCAAATACCTACCTACAGCGGCTCCGCACAGCACAAACAAGCAGCAGTACATAACAAAATTCATAATGAGTTTTGAAAATGTCATTAATCAGATACTAGCTGCTAGTTGCTAATGCTAGATGCTACGCTAGATACTAGAGGCGATTACAGCAATGGGGTGTAGCGGGCGGAAATACCCCTACTGTAGGTAGCTACAGATTGGTTCGCGTCTGTCCAGCTCGGACTGGTAGCTTAGAGGCCCTGTCCTTTGCAATATCGCACATGGCCTAGTTTTATGCAAATTAGCTCGTAACTCGGCAGCTGAATGCGCGCGCGACCGCAACATACCTGAAGGGCTGCGTCAACCTCCTTGTCAAAGTCGCCACGGTCCATCCGCGCCTTCATGTCCTCCATGATCTCTTGTCGTCCGCGCCCATTGACAAATACCACATAGCGCAGCCCTGGGAATTTTTGTTCGTACTCGCTGTTGAGCTTGGCCAGAATCTCACTTTCGCCTCCAAGCTTGGCCTGTTCCGCAATCGACTGCGCAGATTCCACCTTTTTGGCGCCGAGGCGAGGATGCGAGCCCAGGATAGAGAGCAGGGTCTCGTTTGGCTCCCTCGCTGTTGACTTCGAAGCCAGTGTTTGAAAGGCCTGGCAGCAGTTCTCAATCAAGTCGTTGTAAGAGGAGTATTGTTGTGTCTGGATGACTGGGATCAAAGTGCTATGGATCTCGGCGCTTGGTTCAAAGAGCAAGTCCAATGCCGCAGACTTCTCGGGATCGGGCAGGTCCTTCAGATCAGTGACACTTGGCAGACTCGGCGAACTCATTTTTTTGGTGAGAGGTAGTAAAACGTCTTTGACGGTTGTTGGTGAGAAGTAAAAGATCTATGGTCTGGTATAGGGTGGTGCCGTGATTCTGTCGGCCGGCGGTCTCCGATGGTGGAGCACGGAGACGCAGGCTCAACTACGGCAACGCAGACACCATACTCGGATGGTAAATCTCAGTTAAATATGGGAAAATCTATCTATAAGATTGAACCATGCTTTGGTATCAAAGAATCGTGGCTTATCACCTACCCAGCTGTGTTGCGTGTGATGCAGCTTGGCTTTGCGCATCACGCGGACAGTCTATCAACCACCACTCTAATTGGGGTCAAGAAATATCCAAGATTACGACCAACCATAAATTCAATTGCGAAAGGATGCAAAAGACCTGCTCGATATATGTAGCCATCTCTCCGTTGCGACTTCACGTCCTTGGTTGCTGTTGCGGGATGCGCAGCCAATCAGAGCTCGAAGTGGGTCTCGCGACCCCTGGCCCAAAAAATTCATGGGGGTCCAGATGACCTTGCGCACTTGTGCAGCTCCTCGACACCACAGCATACCCTCACAGCAATACCAATTGCGACAAGCAATTGGCACAACAGAACATCATGCCGCCGAGATTGCTCGCCCACAACGCCATTGCGGCCGTCTGCCGCGCGCGGCCCACCAGCACCATACAGGTCTCGTCGCTGACGGCCTGCCTCGCCAACCTGTCCATCCAGCAGCAAACTCGACAAGCCTCGATCCTGGCGAGCCTCAAGCCCAACAAGGGCGCTGTCAAGGAGCGCAAGCGCGTCGGACGCGGTCCCTCCTCAGGCCACGGAAAGACGTCCGGCCGCGGTCACAAGGGTCAGGGCCAGCACGGCCACGTACGGCCTTGGTTCCAGGGTGGCCAGACGCCGCTGATTGTGAAGCACGGTCGCAAGGGATTCAGCAACTGGTGGGTTTTCGAATGCGTCTGTTGAATTCTGGAGAAGGGGAAAAAATAACTAACAATAGAGGCAGGCGCGCTCCCCAACTCTCCCAGGTTAACCTCGACCAGATCCAGTCCTGGATCGACCAGGGCCGCCTCGACGCCACCAAGACCATCACACCCAAGGAGCTCATCGAGAGCGGCCTGATCGGCAGCGTGAAAGACGGCGTCAAGATTCTCTCCCGCGGCGCCGAGTGCCTGAAGCAGCCCATCGACGTCCTGGTCAGCCGCGTGTCCGCCGCCGCCATCACCGCCATCGAGGGCGCCGGCGGCAAGGTCGTCACGCGCTACTACACCAAGCTCGCCATCCAGCGCCTTCTGACGGGCGAGAGCGTCAGCAGCAGCGTGCCCCTGCCCGTTGGCAAGGAGCACGTCGAGTCGGTGCTCGAGCAGGCCAAGGGCTTCCGCTACCGCCTCCCAGACCCCACGAGCCGCGAAGACATTGAGTACTACCGAGATCCCGCGCACAGAGGCTACCTCAGCCACCAGCTCAAGCCTGGCGAGTCGCCCAGTTTGTACTTCAAGGTGCCCGGCGAGAAGAAGGTCAAGAGCGTCAGGGAGAAGAAGGTGGCTGCGGAGACTATGTGGTAGACGGAGGGGGCATGTATCAAAATATCACCTTGTATTATAGAACTCTGCTGCAAAATACTTATCAGCAGCTTTATGCAAAATTTCCTCCAAAATTTCGCCAGTGATGAAATGTGGAAAGCGTCTAGTCGTCGATGTCGTCTCCGTCCTCGGCCTCGAGATCCGTTTCAGCATTGCCATACCACCAAGCTCACCTCAAGAGCCCTCACCGCCTTCCAAATCGTCCGCGTCTGGATCAGAAATCCACTTGTGAACCAGTGGCCTAGGCACATGCACGTATTCAAATCGAAGCCGAAGTTTCCCGCCCCTCGAAGGCTCTGCAGTTCTGATACCGGGTTAGAAGCTTTGAGCACCGAAAATTGATATCAGAAGCCGAATTGCCCGTGCGCGCGATGATCCAGAATATCGCGCCTTTAGCTCCTACTTCAATCATCGGTCACAGTGTTGATCAAAGCTAGGTGCAAATCCTCTCCAGTTATTTACATTAGTAAAAACTGGACAAAATTCTGCTTTCATTTTACTGAATTTGAAAGTTTCTCATTTGATCATAAACATAATTTATTATCCTATATAATTCAGAATCAACCCTCTCTGAGATGCAAAAACGGTAGTCTTCTAGTATACTCAAGATGGCGCCCTAGCCTAGCGGCTTACGTGCTGTTCACATGAATGTCGAGCACGTTGGAGGTGTAGGCGGCATAACCACCAATCTTGTGGTCGCCCTCACCAAGCGCAAATCCACTGTGAGCGACAAGTGTAAAGTCACCACCCTTGGAGACGTCATAAAGGTCAGCGAGATCAAATGTTGCCTCGATGACGGCGGCAGAGTCGAAATCCTGGAAGTTGGCGTTTGTAAGCCTGTTGGGGTCGATATTCACGTAAATGCCCTGAAACGGGAGAGGTTTTCCTTAATGCTGCCGTCAGCGACACATTAGAGAAACTTGAACAGATATAGATGCCCACCGTTTGAGAAGGCTTCCACCTTTTTGGTCGAAGGCTTGTCAATAATGCTGCCGGTTTTGAGGAGCCGGAGATTCTCGCTGCCTGTGTTTGTAACGGTAGCCTTGATGAGAGTGTTTCCTGTCCTTTCAATCTTGACATCAATAGGGCTGGACGCTCGCAGTGTGTGACCGGAAGCAGTGGCAGCGGCGATGGAGCCAAAGAGAAGATGAGGCACGGAAAACTTCATGGTGAATGAGTACAAGACGATGTGATGCAGAACAGCAAGGCTTGTGTGCATCTGCTGCTGCACGAGAGAAAAGCGGTCAATTTATACTAGAAATCGTTCTCCAACGTATTCGCCGGCTTCCTACTGTGGCAAGTTTTCTTCGTCGGCCTACTGCAACTCTGGCCCCGAGGCTTTGATCATTTCGCTGCGAGCGCTGCGTGTAGCCAAATCCAGCGTCATTACGGCCAGGTGACGTGATGAACGCCACAACAACCTCATTTATTCGTCCAAGGGATACGAGGCAAGCCTCAAAAGTGAAGGCGAAGGCTCGTGAAGACGGCAAACTAGACATGATATATAGAGTTAAATTCCCATCAAGCTAATCATCCCGTTTATGCAGGCACGCAACTGGCTTTCCCCGAGTACCCACCATAGAGACCAATAATACTGTCGAGTTTACGAGCAGCATATGAGGCTTATCAGTTCAGGCCTTGCATCTGCCCCGCATCCTCCTCCGTGGGGCCATCTTGGCATCCGTGAATGTCTCCGATGATGAACGCCGCGAGGCGTCAGTGCCTTTAGGCCATATGCTAGCCTCACTTCCATGCCTGCTGATTTTAGCGGTTTGGGCGTCAGTACATGATAATTTTCGTGGCGGTGCGTCTGCTCATACCAGTAGCAAAGGTGGGCAGTGCGAGCTTCCAACTCCAGTCCATGCCAAATATGATGGCTTTTCATTGCGCTTTTCAAGTCATATCAGCTATTTGGGGACTGTGTACAAGGCGCAATAGGTTAGCTATGAGCTAGCAACGAGCTAATAAATTTCAATACAGATACATCATAGAAAATCATAGAAAATAAAGAGGTAAGAGAGCGAAGACTTCCTTGGCGTCTCTCTTGTCGAGTTCCACACCGGTTATACGCTCCTGGTGCCGCTGACTGGAACCCTCTATGACGATTTTCACTAGACCGTAAACTATTGCGCAATTTCGAACGGGGTATATAGCCAAATGTTCACTAACTGTGCTATTATTTGATTCCATTCGTTGTGGCTGAAAGTATACTAAACCAAACTATCGTCATTGGTACTTAGTGATTTTCTGTATCAAGCCCACTACGCTTCTCGGCTCAGATTGAACGATACACTGAGATTCGATGACATTTGGCCGAAAGTCACGGCGGTCGACTCAACATGCGACCAAGGTCATTTAGATTGCCGCTTAAATACCCATTGCAAGGCCAGCTGTGGCCAGTTTGCCACCTGCTTTCAACATTTGATCCACGGCTGCTTCTGCGTCTGTCTTGGCCTGAACTAGGCGTATCAGCGTCATGACAGTCATGAGCGTCCAATACGGGCCGAGCTGACCCGTCGCACCGCTCCCCGCGAACTGAAACGTGCCGAATCTCCCAGTCGTGATTGCCGTAGGATCTGCGAGATACGTACCCACCACTTCCCCATTGCCCGTTCTCGTCAACTTGTATTCTATCTGCTGCTGGCTAGCGCCAAACTGCAGCGTTGGGCTGCGCCATTCAAAACCTTCTACGCTCTCAATGCCGTGGTTGTAGACGGGAACTTGGAACGTTGCGGTATCAGTCCTGATTTCTTTTCCATGGACCATTTTCTCAATTTTATTGACGGGGCCATTTGCGCCCGGAACGTAACAAGGCAGGGCAATCAAGAAGGTTGACTGCATGGCACCGCCCAGACCACCACGAGCTAACAAGGGCGAAGTGTGTTCGGGACCAGAATGAAGAGAAATCTGAAGCTTGACGCTTTTATGCGTAGTGACTGCATAGGACGGCCGTAGAGTGCCTTGGTCCTCTATGCCGATGAGCCATTGCATCGCCTCGCTGTCTGGGGCTGGTCCGATCAAGTAAATGCCAAATCTGATGGGGAAGAAACCATAGCGGCCTGGTGTAAACGCAGGCTGCAGCAGGGGTGAGTCTGCTGGCAGCGCCGCCCTGCCATTTTTTCATGAGCTTTTGAAGATCCAAAAACGCTTTTTAAGCCCATATTTTCGTTGTGCTGTTTTTGGCAAGTTTCCTTTGGAGAAGAGGATGAGATTGTATGAGACATTCAACCGCACGCGAGGGCTGGCTGGTGAGCTATCCGGAAAATAGAGTGCCATTCGAGGCCAGTGTTTAGTGTGTTGTTGACAGAGGTGTCATTGGATGCTCATTGAAAAAAAAAACCCCGCATTGCATATGTTTCATGACTAAAGCGATAGGTGAAAGCTAGTTATTGCATTTGCCGCCACCAGTGCTTTTGTCTTTCCTGCGTTAGTGTATGCATGGTCTGTTCAGTGGTTAGCAACTTACACGTGACCACGGTCTGCCAGAGTGCGATACATGGAGTCGATATTTGGGTAGTCCTCAATGCCCTTGGCCAGCGCATGGCCGAGGCTGTATTTCGAATCAAACGAGCTAGATCATGAGTGTAACGATTGCGGCACGAATTTTAATGGCGAACAGGGTCTTTTGTGACCACGAGGTCAAGGAACACTTCTACTGTGCCCCCTACGCTTAGTGCTTCCTCCCACAGATCTAGGGCCCTCCCTTCTGCAGCCAGTCCCTGGTGCAACAGGCACCGCTTTAGTCATAAGGGCTGGCGAGAAATGCTACTTTGGGGGAATACACAGGAATGTTAGCCAGGAAGTCAGAACGCAAAGAGTTGGCACAGCTTAACGATTTAGCAGGCATAGGCGAGTGCGGTAACTCTTGAAATAAAAAGAATTTTACTAATGGAGACGGCGTACGGTTGCGCCGTCGTGGGAACCAGCTGAGCAGAGACAGGGAGCAGCGCCAAAGGTGGTCTACCTTTATTAGCCTACTTAGCTGTAAGCGGTCGTCAGACGGTACTCCGCGGAAGCCGTTACATGCGCCAGGGAGGGAACAAGCTTCCCTTAAATCCTTCCAGCTATCGCATACGATTCTTCTAAGCCTCCGTAGCCTTGGCAACAACTGTCAAGAAGGTTGTGGATTAGCATAGGTCTTGTGGATTAGCATACGTCACTGGGACGGGCCCATGGGCGGTCTTGTCTGGCAATTATTCCATAATAGATGTCCACCTCATCTGGGTGTCCGCAACAGCTCAAGGCACACGTAATTATAGCAAGGCGCCCCCAAAACTTAGTTGCACGCTAGGCACGTACCGTGGCGTGACGCGAAGAGTGGCGACGTGTCCAGGCGACAGTCCATGCGTTGACTCAACCGATGGCTTGTTCATCACGAGCGGCTTCCACTCATGGTCAAGAACACAACTCCTGCTGAGACGTAGCAGGGAATATATCCTTGCTCACAGGGATATTGGTATTGATATGCCCTGTAGGGTACTATGTGGACGCTTGCTGTCGGTGTTTCGCGAGGCCAAAGCTAAAGCCTACAGAGCCGCATGCCTCTATCAGCAACTTCCAGAAGGCCGAAACATACTGTATTCCTTCTTTCCTGTAGCTTTCCTTATATTATCCTCCTAGAGAGTGTATCAGTACAAATCAGCGAGCTAGCGTAGAAATTAATCTAGCCCTATCCAGACCCTGAATTAGTCAATATCAGTTTACGCACAAATAATCAACTTGAATAGGAAAGCTGAGTTTATTACACCTAAGTTGTTGCCATTCGGGTGACTGTTTCTGACTATAAAACGTTGCTCCCTAACTCACCCAGATGACGGTATCGTCGCTGCGCTTAAACATAATTTTATTGCGGCCCGTGATGCACGACGACTCCATCAGGCGATTTAGCAACAGCCGCCACGTATCTAGTGGACGTTGCCACGTGAAATAAATAGCCAGCTGCCGACTCGATCATTCCACGCGCGAAACGCAGTTGCTCCGTATTTAGTTGCCTGCCTTCCTGAAGCTTTATATATTCTTCATCCATTTGGCGTTCTGTGTCCCATACAATTGCACGTAGTGCCATCTTGCTTACACGAGCAGAAACGTTAAGAGTAACTTCAAGGACTCGGACAGCATTCACAAGTGCACTGCCTTCCTCTTCCATTTGCGATCTTTCCTTTTCATACGAATATAAATCATTCGTTATTGAAATGTGAATCATGTATAATCGATGTAAAGGAGCTAGTGGCTTCATGTTTTCAGTTGACAAATTGATTTTGCACGTCATCATTAGTGCAGCACTGCAGCAGCTATTGGAAATATGTTAGCCGACGCGAAGAGGCTTGATTGAAAAGCGTCGAGGTACATACTCAATCAAAAATTCGTTAGTTCGGTAATTGATGTAGCTGGTGAACGTGCTAAATGTTAAGTCTCGAGGGAGCTGTTGACGTGATTTCCGAACCCATTCTAGCATGCCGCTCAGGAATTTCGGTCCCACGACACGGTCCTCTTGAAGAACGCGTTGTGCAAAATCTCGAAATATTTCGTTCTTCCATAGTACCCTGTCGATGACAGTATCACTTTCAACGAGGTCAGACAAGGCACTATCAATGATTGTCATTAACTTGAGCGGTAGGCATTAGCGTAACTGAACTTTGACACGGCTGCCCAATGTAGCATACCTCGGTTGCATTAGAATCGATGACATCTAAAGAAATAATTAGCTTCACATAAAGTTGCGGCCATAGTATATCGAGTACCGTCAAATAGAAAAATGAGCACACTCGCTTCAGCTAGAATTTTTGCCATCGCAGGTCCTGCCGCTGGGAACATATTTATAGCCACCGTGATCCCAGCCTCCAAAAGCTCACCCCGTTTTGCTTCCGGTATAGCGCTTTTCTCAATGATGCTTGTCGCTGCTTCGTTTGCTTCCTTCCAATGTTTGCATTGTGCCGTGGCGGGGAAGGAGGTCGGCCATGGTACTCCAACTGTTCGCGGGTCGAAGACATTGCATTCTTCTAGACCAAGCACCGCTGTTGAAAGCCCATCTTTGAGAAACATGAAACTCTTTGGTACAGATGAAAGGTTTGCTGCCACCCCGACTGGGTCAAAGGCACATTGGATAGGTCGCATAGGTGACATGTTTGTTACCCACTTGAGCTATCGGATGCTGTGTCTAGATGGAGATGACTCGGAAGGAATGGGGCTATATATAGTCGCTTATTAGTCTGGCTCTCGGTGTCCTACAGGTGATGAAAATTTTAAATACATGCAAGGCCTGGCTTGCATTGTTCGTCAAATTCAGCCGAAACTTTCCCAGCGATGCCCTTGCAAAGGGTGTCGTCAACATTAACGGATCTGTTTTCAATAACAGTAGTGGCTCATTCGCAACAGTCGTAGGGACTAAAACTTTTACTCGTACTCGTATGTGTCACGCAGAGCAGTTTAAAGCCATACAGGAAATTGGTCCATTGGATAAAGCTAGTACTGTGGGCGCTCGTACCGCCTGGAGACACCCTAAGGGGGTGGCTTCCGCAATTCACGGATAAACATGTAGAAAATAACACCTTTTATGGGATGGTGCCCTTAGCGCAGTCGCTGGCTGTACAAGTGCGTGACAGTATGCACAACAAATGGGGCAGTCTTGTTTGGAGCAGGCGAGGATTCTTAGTCACAAGCCACTATAGTTCTTATAGTGGGGCCGCAACGGGGAGAAGTTTATATTCTATGACAAAGTTACATGTTGCGAAACTACTGTGGTGTCACTGTCTAATGGTGCAGGACCCACCGTGTCACGCTCATAACAAATTGGTCACGGCTTGCGAAAAAGTAAAGGCTCGATTTGGACCACTCGTTAATCAGCTCGGCCAATAAAATTTCGTGCACATTTGTCAGGCGGAACTAGGCCAAACAGGTGTGCGGGCCTCAGCTCTTACAAGGAAGTAATTACTACCTATGTTCTAACATTTTGTGGGTGCCACCCCTTACAGTGTACTCTCTGGCAACAATATACAATATGCGGTAAAGGACGATGATATAGCGGAAAAAATCTTGAATATAAGCTACAGTCATCGTGAAACGGGCTGTTAAGCCGGTATTGGACCGCTTCCCGCTGTCAAAAATGGACGCTACATCACCAGGGCCACATCATTCAAACATGTCCACACTCGACTTAACTTAGTCGCGTGATGTATTCTATTGTTCTCGTAGTATAAAACCAGATACACATCTGAACTCTTACCTACAGGAGTCTGCTAAAGTATGCGCCCTTCAAAAAAATGGCTGAGATAACCATGGCATTCGCCTATTTCTTTACAATTTGCATTGTGGTGATCGCGTGGGTTACCGCTTATCTTGTTGATTTGTTGTCAGAGGACTGCGCCAACCTTCTTTCTGATTCTATCTTTATCAGATCACGTAGGAGGGGGGCGACGATCAGAATTATCTGAGAGGGATCAGATCACTAGATTGAGTGGAATACACATCGGCAAGATTGCATGTAAGTTATGGATAATACTGGATTTACGCAGGTGTGTTTAGCTAAAGAGGCATGGCTGGTGTGAGGGTTTGGAACAACTTCTTCAATCTAGCTAACGATCTTATCGTAGAGAGGAAGGATTAAGAACCTAAAAAGAGTGACCCTCTGAATCTCTCAAATAACACCCCTTCTATGTACCAGGCTTTCGATCCATACGCTAATGGATTAAGTGATGGAGTATAGCATGTTCCATACTCCATACTCCATACTCCATACGAACTGTCCGCGTGCAATACGTATGGAATATGACCGGAAGAATATTAACAGTGGCGAACTAATTCATTGGTTGTAAAATTTATGCGATGTTGATTAGGCTTCCTTGTGATGTGAACACAACACGTTGTGTAGATTCAGGCGGCGGCGACGAGAATGAGGTAACTAAGGACTTCGAGGGAAATATGGGAGCTGGTGTTGAACTCATCGGTAAGCTTCCACAGCCTAAAAATGATAGCATATGACGCCATTTTCTGATATTCCATACGTATGGATTACTTTCCGCAGAAGGTGTGTTCCAGATTACATATTCCATACAGGTCTGTACAGACTATGGACTATAGATAGAAAGCCCAGGGGGTACCAAATATGGACAGTAGGGGGCTAGCTGGCCCATATTTCGGCCGTTAATCTACAGCAGTGAACAAATGTACGGCCTGGCATATATGGTCTATATATATTTTTGTGTCCAGGTGCTATGCCTTTTTGGAGAAGAGAGGTTGTATCCTCTCAACTGTATGCGGCTTCCAAGTCGGTATTGGCTAGGTTGCCCTTTCGCGGGTTACGTCGCTGCAAGGGTTGCTCCGTGAAGCGCATTTCGATCGTCAGAGTCTCTATAGCCACACGCCTACGGAAGTTTCATCACCGTGGTCGATAGTTTGAACTGGTACACAAAAACTGTCAACAAGTCCTATATGATCCAAACTTTTTGTATGGAACTAGGTCACGAATTTAGTGAACTAATTCAAACTATCGATCACACTGGGTTCATCTTTCCGTGTTCTCACGTGCGGCGTACATGTATAACTGTGAACCAAGGATGAAGACACGCCTCGCTGACCAACGACGGCGTCAGGCTCAGCAGCTTACTGATGTGCCATATCCACCACCTTATGCTGACTGAATGCCATATTGCTAGAGGTTACTTGGCAAAGAGTAGGTTAAATATGTAGTGTATGATTAGATTGGCCGCTGGAGGAAAATGAGAGAGTTTTAGGTAGTTCCCCTCTAGAGAAGCTAAACTGCATGGATACTGTATTTGCCCTTTCGTCTGAATATCTAGCCCTTAAGCCCCTTCTATTGGCAAGTTACTGTGTTTGAAGTGTTGTATAATACCTCAATATTAGTATCATGAGAGAAAAGGTAAGAATAACCAGTAAAACTTGGACGGAAAACCTTTGTTTCTCTATAACTGCGATGGCTTGGAAAGATTTATTCATTTTATCGAACGATCTTGTTATAAAGACGGAGAAGTAACGAATGAAGAAGAGAGATCCCCTGGATCTCTCTTCAATATACTTTCTGAGCACTAGCCACGCCATGGGTTGGGCGGGCAGCGGTCGAGAATCGCGACCGGAGTCGCGATCCGCTCTGTCGTGACGGCGCAACAAGGTCGTCAGGCCGAGTCCCCTTCAGTGTCTAGCCGGGGCACAACCCGCCGATAAACAACCGCTGAAGTATGTACCAGTCAATCATGTACCAATGAGATAACGCGCAGAACCCGTAAGGGTCTGGTGTTGGTAAGCCATCATCAAAGTTTTGCCCAAGTAGCAGCTGCCACCGTATTTCTGACAAGGCACTGTCACCACTCCACTTTTATTGTCAACCCGCTAGCGGTGCCGCATACATACCTAGTTTCGCTGAATAATTCCAACGAAATAGTGCCCAGTCGGATGCCCCACCTAGCAGTGAGGGGGAGTGTCACGCACAGGTACTTCCAGCGACATATGGACATTATCATGTTGATAGTATATTATTTATATTGTCTATATTGTTAGAGTTAGAATAAAATGCTGAGGAGTAAAAGTGTGATGTAAGGTAGCCGTCAACATGGCTGACGGCAAGTTTGATGAATGTCTCCCACCACCTCGCGCTAGCCATCGTCTTGCTTTGCAAGGCAACTGTTGCTTGGCACGGGGCGTCTTTGCTGCTGCGTGTGCTCTACGATTCATAGCGCCCTCCCGATACCTCAACAACGCCTCGATTTACTCCAAGCCAATGTAGGCTCACGCCGACACGCTCGAACAGTCCACTAGTCCTCTCTAACTCCCCATTGCGCGACTCTAATGAAGGTGGCACGTTCAAGTGCCTATCACCATTGCCCTACCTACCATACCCGGGCAACATTGTACAACTGCAATATGGCCCTGTACCACACAACATGTGTAGTATGAGCCTCATACCATAATTACAGTTGTAAGGGGTGCAGTATGCTGTTGTACAACATGTTGTGAACACGCGACATCACTCGCGATATAACAGCTTCTTCTACCCATGACACGTGTAAGATAAATGATGCGTCATAGATCCCAGGTATCCAGTCTACCTCACCAGCGTCAACCTCAAACTCAGCTTTCGTCTTGTCTATGTCTCTGACGGCTTTGTTCATATGTGCAAGACTTATATTTTCGTTCTTGGGCCAGTTACCAATACACTCGAGCCTTTTAACGTTCTCCGCCGTCATTTGAAGCCTGTTCCACGACTGTGTTAGACGAGCAGCCGAAAAGGTTTTTTTTCCAGCTCTGTAGATGTGTGTGGAATGGAAAGGATGTCAATTGCCGTACAGTGTAGCCGCAGATAATGTTGTCGTAGTTCAGGTAGACACACCACCCCAACGGAGTAAATGGCCTGATCGCGACTGGCCTTGAATCAATAAATAGCCACACATCATCCTCGTCAGTCAGTCCAGCCACCCCAACCTGCGGGAAGCACCTCAATTGATCTAGATCAATTTTTAGCCGACGCCAGCGAAGGGGATGAGCTATCTAACTCCATCACATCCTCCCGGGATGGGCTGCGCGGTATACCCCCGTATCTGTTTCCCCAGTGCGTCTTATAGCATCCAACGCCTTCTGATGCAATTCGGCCGGCCAATTCTGCACCAAATACCGGACTCTCTTCGACGAGCCAAGCAGCAGCGCAGCAGCCTACATCGGGATGATGTATGTAAGCTCGTAATACTTGTAGAGGATGAACTATCCCATCTTAATGGATGGACCATACGAAAGTCTTTGTGCTCTTCTATGTATAAGTTATTCTGCTGCTCGAAGAAGCCTAAAATTGCACCCATCATCTTAAGCGGCTGGGACAGGCCGGCACGGTCGCCTACGACCCATACAGTAACCCTACTGAAAATACGAAGAAACGGATGTATTCGCCCGAGTATTTCCCGATCTGCGTGAGTCAAGTTGTACGCACCACAGGCCTTACCGCGCTCATGCAGAAACTTCACTATCGCATCCTTCTTGCGCAGATCGATCAATCATCGAGTAACAAGATGACTACCTAGTATCATTGTTAATACTGAGACTGATCCTAATCGCTCAATCCCAAACACCATGGTGGATAGAGCTATTCCAAAGCCATACGGCAAGGTTATGGAGCTTCTTGAGCGCAGGAGTCAATACTTATCCTCTAAACACACTCCTTTTGCCATTGGCATTAGTATCTTCATGAACCTACTCGCCGTTTGGGATTGCTCCGCTGCCGTACTCCTATTGCTGTAGACAATACCTCATACTGGTCACTGGGAACGGCCTAGTGAACGGGACTATGGGGACGGCGAGGGATATTGTCTGGATTGAGGGGCGAGATTCTACTAAAGATATACCATCTGCTATTATGGTGGAGCTTAATAATTACAGAAAGCCTGGATTCCTCGGCACGCACCACATTCCCCTCTATCTGGCCATTCAAGTGCAAAAGATGGGACTATTCACGCACCCACTTCCCTCTACGCCATGCCTACGCTCTGGCGGTACACAAAGCACAAGGGTTGACACTAAAACAAGTAGTGTTGAACCTAGAACGAAAGGACCATGCACCGGAGTTAACATACGTTGCTATATCTTGAGTCAAGAAAATTTTCTTCCAGTATGTTTAAGATAACGTTCAAGCAAAATCGATTTACAGCTAAAGTAAGCTCGAATATGAACGATAGAGTATTGGATTGGGGCTTGCGCTTACTCAGGTGATTGTGAATGGATGGCTTGTGCATCACGCCGAATATAGCAAATATATATGAAAATACTGATGCAAAGAGAGCTTTTCATAGTGGCTAATAAACCTGCGCTGGCAATCCAACTGTTGGGGTACGGGGACCGCAGGTCCCTCGTTAGGTGATTGCGTAATGCAGCTTTATGTTCTATCGGGAATTGAGAGAGGCGAAGCTAGCATCGTATGCTCTTTGATAGCCAGGCCGCAATTTGTTATCCGACATGTACGGCTCGTCAATGCCTTATCCAGTATTGCAATTAACTGGTTAGTCAGTTAGTCAGTCCATCTCCGTTGACCAAGAGTCCGTTGTACAATAGTGCAACAGCCGGATAACCCTCGGTTTTCCAGTTTTGGATCCCTCCCACTTGTGAACGGTACTGGGATCAGGTGCGTGGACGGTTGTGCTGTGCTCTGTTGGGACAAATGAGGATGGTGGTGGTCTCGTGGAATCACGTCTGCTGTTTTAGCCCATATAGGGAGTGGCCGTGCACCTAGTATGTGTTTCGCTGCCCAGCAAAGCCGTGTCGTTTTATTTTGCTTCTATAAGTAGATGAGCCCTTGCCCTTCTATCGATTGCGTATGAAGATCAGTGTACTAGCCTTCCCAGCTTCCTTTTAGTCTAAAACCGATACCATTTTATATCTTAGTTTGCTTCCTCGGTATCTCGGCATTACCAGAGGAGCTGCATATCAAGCTATGGTTTCGAATCTCAAGGCCTATCTGGAAGCTCTGCCTCCAGAGCCAGTGATGGCATCACTGGCAATTATCTTCGCCTCCGTTATCGCCTCCGTTATCGCCGTCTGCTTAAGGGTGTCTACCACATCGGAGCTACCCTGCCTTAACCCCAAGGGTGTCTTTGAGTTCTCTGACACCAGGACCAAGGCGATATGGATGAAGGACGGCGCAAACATGCTCCGCTCTTGGTTCAAGAAGAACCCGGACAAGCCCGTCCTCGTTAATGCCGACACGGGTCCGATGACCATCTTACCGTCCAGCATGGCAAATGAAATCCGTAACGACCCTAGACTGGGATTCATGGAAGTCGTGCAAGAGGTCTAGTACTCATAGTATGCTTGTGGTGTGTACTGCGTGTGTTAATTACTTATGTAGACCTTCCATACCTATCTCCATGGCTTCGAACCCTTTAGGCTCGGCAAAAGTGATGGACTTATTCAGGACATTATCCGCAAGGACCTGACCAAGCAGCTGGGTATGTTGCTATAGTTCTGATTTCCATCTTCAGCATCATTAATGAGTATATACAGTGAAGGTTACCAGTGCACTGGCAGATGAAACTTCTCTGGCTCTTCGAGAACTTCTCACTGATGACCCTGGTATGACATGCCTGATAAGTATCTGCATCTAGACATATAACTAACAAGCCACTCTAAAGAATGGCACGAGGTGCACGTCCGTGAAACAATCCTCCGGCTAGTCGCCCGTATCTCTTCCCGCGTTTTCCTCGGCACCGAGCTTTGCCGCAACCCCGACTGGCTCCGCATCACAAAAGAATACGCCGTCGCCGCTTTCAGCGCCGCCCGAGAGCTCCGCCAGTACCCCCTCATCGTCCGCCCCTTTGCCAACCGACTCCTCAAGTCCTGCCGCACCGCCCAGGCCATGATCAAGGAGGCCCGCACGGTCATCTATCCCGTCATCGACAAACGCATGGAGGCGCGCCAAGCGGCCGCCGCCGCGGGTGAGACGTACATCGACTCTTACGACGCCATGGACTGGTTTGCGCGGTCCAACGACCAGAAGTACTTTGAAGCCGCCATGTTTCAGCTCGCACTGTCCGCAGCCGCCATTCACACGACCACAGATCTGCTCTCTGAGACCTTGTTCCGCATCGCCAAGCAACCCGGGGTAATCCCGGCTCTGCGCAAGGAGATTCTTGAGATATATAAGTCAGATGGCTGGGAGAAGACGGCGCTATACAAGATGCAGCTTCTCGACAGTACCATTAAGGAGACCCAACGCATGAAGCCCATTGCCCTCGGTAAGTTAAAACAGGCTCGTCAGCTTTGCCACAACTCTCGCTAATTATTCGAAGTCTCCATGAGGAGAAAGGTCAAGGAAAGCTTTACCCTGTCTAATGGTGTGCATTTGACTAAGGGCCAAAGAGTTTCCATCACTTCCACCAACCTCCGTGATCCCTCCAACCACAAGAACCCCGACACCTGGGACCCCTATCGCTTCGTCCGCATGCGCGATGACCCCGTGCGGCACAACGCCGCGCACCTGGTGTCGACGGCGCCAGAGCACATGGCCTTTGGCCACGGTCAGCACGCTTGCCCCGGCCGCTTCTTCGCCGCCAACGAGATCAAGGTCGCCCTTCTCGGCATCGTCATCAAGTATGACTTTGAGCTCCCCGAGAACGTGGACCCACAGGTCTACGAGAATGGTGTCTCGCTCGTCTCGGATCCTATGGCTTCACTGCGGTTCCGCCGCCGCCAGGCCGAGGTCAACCTAGATCTAGAGTAAATGTATAGGGGGATTGAGCATGGCAAGTTTAGCATCCTGGTCGGAATTTCGATTATTCGCATCTTTTTGTTCTTCTTGGGTGAACAGTTTTGTGCATATTTTTTTCTGTGTGGTGTTACAGTTTCTAGCCACGGTCGGCTTCCCTACTCAATATGTCAAATAGGTTTGCAACCTCGCGACTGATTCAAGATGATATCAAAGAGACATTGGAACGCGTTGAGATATTGGAGACTAGTGCTAGATGCGACGGTATAAGAGCACGGGCAAGGTCCAGTGCCACTTGATTAAAGAGTTTATTCACAAGGACAAAGAGAGATTCAGGAAAAAAGCTCTCCGCGGACGCTATTTACGTGAAATTAGGGTGGGGTATGCAATTGCAATTGAAGGCAGTTCCCTGACAATTGTGTGACCGCTTTCTGATGCATTCGCTTTGTTATGAACCGGCGTGAGACGGTTCATAATGCTTTAGTCTTGGTCTCTAAGATGTCTTCTCTATGGTGCAGGCTGGAACGTCTTTGAATATCTGTCGCAAGCGGAGATTTGTCATTTGCTGTTGTGATAATTCAAAGGCGGGCCTTGTGAGCTCGAATATATGTAAAGTAGCTCCAGTGAGAGACCTTTCTAGGGAAACCTTCCTTCTCTCCTCGTGAACAATCAATCAATCAAAGTCGCACTCGATCATGTTCGTGCCTTGTACCGTCACTACTTGCGTGTGAATCAAACAAAGTTTATGATACAAAAGGTCATACATTTCGCCAAAGCCTGCGAGGTAACAAGGCCAGGAACTCTCGTACAAGAAGGCAAGGCCACAGCTCATAGCCACTATATATAACAACGAGTGTATGATAGTCATGAGGACCAGCGATTCCTTTGGCAAGGGAACAGCCCGGGCCTCCGCTCAATTGAGCCCAGAGCTCGCAGCAGTCCCGACCGTTTGGACTACGATTCTGAGTCAAGTCTGAATCAAAAGTTCTGTAGAGTTGGAAGCAACCTATGCGATTCTCTCATTGGTGGTGATAACAATTGATCAATCAAATACTTCAAAATCGTGGTTGTGAACGATGGACCAGCGGCCCGCAGTCAGAGTGCCACCGTAAGCTTATTGTCACGCAGGCTGAATGCCAGCGACAGCGCCAGCGGCACCAACCCACAACTAGTATTCTTATTATATATTATCCGTTATTCGCAGGAGACACCCCCTTGGGTGTACCTAGGTGCTGGGCACACCACAGAATAGCTTTTTCCCTAATCAACACAATCGTCCTATGACTAATAACTGCTCTGCGTGACATGTGCAGCAGCTGGTAAAAGAAGGTGGGGCCAAGGGGCCTCCAAATCGTTGAGAAAAATCTACGAAAGATCTGGGCTTCTCTGAGACAATACATATGCGTGACTCGCCGAGAATGGTGGCTGGATTCTAACGTACCACGATGATTCATGACCTCCCATTACCCATTTTAACGTAGATACAGTGTACTAAGGTAGGCTCTATAAGAGCCTCTATAAGTCTTTATAAGTCACTACAGTAGCCTCTAATAGAGTATCTATAAGACTTTAAGGGACTATCTATAAAAGCCTTGAAAG
>JARDXD010000505.1:0-32062 GCA_029218145.1 Aphanocladium album
TTCCTGGTCGGGGAACCGTGAGAGAGGGTACGGCGCGTGCAGGGCGCGGGTGCCGTTCAGGCTGTGAAGGAGGATGAAAGCCTCGTAGAAGCGGGAGAGCAGCCGGTGGTACGGATCCAGACGGGGTTTGCCGGCGCGGCCCTTCTCCATCGGGAGGGAGAATTGGAGTTCCATGGATTCGGACATTGTGAAGACGATGCTGAGTTTTTTCTTCGTGCAGAAGAATAATTGGATTGATTTGAAGATGTATTCGGACCTGAAACTTTGCAATACCTTATGCATGCTCGGATAGGTATCGTCACCATGCATTGGGGGTCTACCACTAATGCCTCACCACCACCTTGTGGGGGGAATCAAAGCTTGCCACGTAGGTTGAGCAGTTCAGCCTGCTCGCCGCGTCAGTTTCGGCATTGAGCCCCTCACGCCTTTGGACCTTGTGTCTTAATTTACTACCAGCTCACATGTAGGCGAGCGATTCTCGTTGGAGACAAGAATCCTAGTTCACTGCGAGAGGTGCCAAGGTAGGTAGGTTTCGCTTCAAAATGTTGGCATGTACCCGCCGAATTGATACATAGCTCAACAGCAAAATTGATAGTCAAGGGTTGGCGAAATAATAGCTACTCAATGTAAGAGCCGTTTCGGTGAAGCCTCTTGTAGATGGTAACTGCGCCTCTCACCACGCCTCTCGGACAAGCTGGAGGAATGAGCGTGGCCTAATGCAAGAGTGTCCTACCACTAGTGCAAGTTGTTCTTCGATAGTACATTTGAGAAGCATAGTCGTCTATAAAGGACGTGTCTTCTCCATCGCGGACTAAGGTGGCACGAGATATTCTGTAGCGATTCGGTGACGCCGCGCAGTTTGCAGTGGGAAGGAACGGCTTGCGCTAGTGGAGGGCCGCCGATCGGTCAGCCCATCAAGAGCCGTTGCGTTAGGCCACCAGCTTGCACTACCTAGTGGTAGGCCGCGATTGCGTCAGGGAGAATATTGTTGACCACCCGCTGTTCCTGAGTCTTGTCAAAAATGCCGTTTAACTCTTCCCCTTCTGCTTCCTCCTCTACTGTCTCCGCCACAGTCGACGATAAGGCTGTCGTAGAATGAGTGGAGGCTGTCGCCAAAAAGTAGGCCAAGCATTCAAGTATCATCATGATGGTCGCCCGAGATGAAAATACAAGGCATTCCACAAAGAACTATCTCAAAATTGCATTGACTAAGAAGAGTAAGAATAGCTGTCTCATGTCTCACTCTCAATCCTGCCACCATCGCCAGCCATGTGCTGCCATGTCTTACCCCAATTGACTATACCTACGCCGGCCCATCTACGGCTTGATTTAGCTCGTCGTCATTTCAATAGCCTACTCTGGTCTGTTAGTGACGATACCCGTCGAACTTCAAACCATGATCAATAACCTCAAGCGAAAGGGCAAGCCAGGGGCTTTGGCGCTGGTATCATGGGTACGAGGTTCGGTATTCCGGGCATCTTTCCAGAGCTTCAGGTGCATCGTGGCGCGTCCATTAGCGCAGGCAGGGCAAAGATTCGTGATCGATGGATCGTCCAAGTACCATGAGGTTCGTCTCGACAAATGGGAAGCGCACAGACACAAGAATCACGTTCTCAAGCTCGGTTTCCAGAAGTCGTCATTGGGCTGGAAGGTCTGGCGGCCTTGCCAAACCCTGACTGATGTAAGGCCCGCAACAATCTTGACGAAGCCGAGCGCGCTGACCTTGACAAGAACTTTGAGCAACTGTGGCGCCACAAGAATGATTGGGAGACTGCTCAAGGTTACGTAGCAGCCATCTATCGCCTCCTGGTGGGGACAACCGAGTTCGTTGCCGGGATCAGTATAACAGCCGATGGGTTCTACGCCAAGTACGCCTTTGGACATCATGCGGCTGAGATTGGTAGGGCCGGCAACGAGATGACCGAGATTGCAACGGCAGCTGGCCCAGCTGTGGAGCTTGGCGTTAACGCAGCGGCTGCGGTCTATTTCATACCTTGGACCGATGTAGTTTCCTGGCTGAAAGGAGCAGTTTGGTGGATGTGGGGGAAGGTCCAGGACATTTGGGACACATTCGTCAGCTTGCTGAAGCGATTTTTTCGGTTTCGGATTGAAGTGAATATCTCACCGACGGTTTTCTAATGTCAACATTTCCTTCGCCTGGCTCCTAGTCGTCTCGATCCGATCTTGTCTTATACGTCTGAATCCGCGTTTCGTTTTCATCCTGCACTCTTGTATATGATAAATAGCTCAAAATGCAGTGGCCAAGATTGAATACCGGGGCCCTCTCAATTCTACAAATGCCTTGGCTTTCCTGTGCTTGCGTTTCGGCCCACTCATCTCCTGTTGACAAAGTCGTTGATGGCTGATGCCCAGTTATCCTGATATCTGGCAGTATGCTCGTGATGCATGTACGTAGGAAAGAATATGATACCTTGAAATCTCCAAAAGCCATGCATGCAACCATGACTCTAGAGAGCTAGTTTCGCATTGCACAGATACACCACGATCCTTTTCTGATTTCTTCCACTTTATTAGGCAGACGCTGAACTTGAACCTCACTGTAGCGTACACAGTTGAAATTAGCGCCCAGCGCCATGCTGTCAACCCCTGAAACTCTAAGCCCTCAAAGCGGCCCTAAAGCCCAAGCTCACAGCATTAAGACCGCACTAACACCACACTAAAATCACTTAAGGTGCCCACAAGCCTGACCTAGCCCAACAGCAGCAATAAGGCCCATTAATGCGCCAGCTTCGACTGAAGCCATATCTGGCGCTCGGGGTCACATCTCAGGCCTTGCAGCCGAGTCCCGCGTCTTGTTGGCACATCTCGCAATACAATGGAGGTCCAGGATGTGGGAACCGGCTCCTTCAAGCCGCGGTACGAAGGTCAGGAGAATGAGATTGGGACGATGGCGGGGGTTCCGTCATAAGCGGAAGGTCCCCTGGTCGCGCGATGCCCATGACATGCGGACGCCAAAGTTGCGTTGGCAACAACAAACGGCCAAGCTTGCCTCACGCGAAACGGCGCTGGCAACGCGGCGGGAAGTAACAAGTCTCAAATCAGTTCGCGTGCTGGCTTCCATTTCCATGTGCGGACGATGCTCTGCCATGGCAAGGGTTGTTCAAAGTAGCTCGCGTGCCTATTTGGCTATGCTAATAAGTCATTCCGCGTCCCGCAACTGGACATGGCTTCCGTGCCCTCAGTATTCTCATTCTGCACATCAACACCGACCAAGGCGGGCGGAACGGCACAAACCGGAGAATGCCACTACTCTCTTTGCCACATGGATCACTTGATACTATAATCGATGTACTGTTGGCGCAGGGCCTTGTTCCTGACGTAAACGCTTTAGTTCGCACGAACATGTGCCTATGCGCGGTGCTAAATCCCGGCATGTGCCGACAGACATAAACACCATGTCACCCCTACTGCTAGGCAGAGACTGTCACACTTGGTTAATGCTATTGCATTTTTGGAAGTAGCAAGCCCAGGTGTCGCAATATAATTGCCCCTTGATCTCGTGGCTGCGCAAGATTCCTCGTCATAAAAGTTTTCACAGCAGTCGTTACACGGAAAGTCTGGCTCCTTTAACTCGGAATGCAGAAGATTCAGTCCAGTGGCCCACATCGTTCAAGCGCTAGTTAGTTGACGGTGCGCTTGCTTCCGACAACACGGCACTCAAATGTTGCTGAATGGTGCACGTGGTCTTTCAAGGCTCAGTCAAAGGAGCACACCTGCGACCACTCCATTCGCAGTACATCCGGGAGGACCGATGTTGTCACTAAAGCTGACGCCTGTCACCAGCACTGCAGCGGTCATTGGATAGACGGACGCGTTACCGGTAGAAGCACTCGCTATTTCTTTCAGAAACGATTATTTCCTTTTCTCTTTAAACTTAAACGCGATGTCAAAGGCAGCAACGTACATGTCGACCTTGGTGTGGGCATGATAGCCCCGCGCCGAGTCTATCAATATCGTCAATTCAAAACTTTTAATCCAGCAAAAAAATAACAAACTGCACGCAGATAGGGCGCAAGATAAGGAAAGAAGAGCTACCACGCTGATCCCGCAAACTGGGTATAGCCGCCGGCCCGAGGTCGATGTGAGAAAGCCGGGAGTAGGCCTGGAGTAGCGGTCCGTTTCTTAGGAAATATTGCCCTTGTGTCTCGTCCGACAATCGCGACATCGTAAGACGTAATGCCGAATGCCGACCATAGTCCCGATACCCTCGTCATCTACATAGCAGTTGAAGTTTTTGCCGCAATGACGGCACGTCTGCGTTTCTTCTAGGACCGCAATGCATTGACGAATTCGCTCGTTCTCCTGATCAGCCGTGGCGAATGCTATCGCGGCTCCCCGTAAGAGATTTTGCGAATCTTCGAGTTTTGCTGCCACAGCCTTGATTACGCCGCAGCTGAATGGCCCAAACACGTCAAGTTCACCAAAGCGATCATATTGTGTGAGCTCTATAATATGTTCCGCCGCCACAGCGGCCATCATATCGCGAAACGCCGTGCAGGCTGCGTTGTCCGATATTCGTTCCGCAACCGCCACAAACACTTCCACGGACCACCGGTTTGCAAGTAGAGCCTCGATCTTTGATGTCGCCAGTTCACTTAAGTTCGGGACGTTAAAGAAGTCACCGCAATCATGTACATCTACATGCTGAAGTAATAAAGTTTGGTATGTTTGTAGTGAGGTTGAGCTGTTATCGTCGGCCTGGTGGTCGTCCTCTTCTTCGGTCGAGACTTGAATTTCGTGATTTTCGTGCGCAGAGAGCCTAAGGATATCATAATCGCCACAGTAAAGGAACTGAAGTAATCGCTTTACAGTATCCACTTGGAAACCTTTCACCGTGAAACTGTTCGCTTGCGTTTCCTGTGCCCGTCAGAAAAGGAGTTTTTGCTGGAGGATTTTCTGCTTACACTGTATTCGGTGCCAGGTTCAAATGGCTTAGCAATAACATCGGACTGAGCACAGACGACAGCTTTGTGCACTTTGAACTGCTGCTCGTCACAGGTTATAGTCAGATCACTCCATCGCCCTGAATCTAGTAATTCTGTAAGGTACAACGGCTGAGCGGTATCCGTCATTTGCGATCAATTTTGAATGTTGAGTCTTGCGAGAATTATTCTACTCAGATTCAATACTGTGAAAGTGATGGATGTCTCGTACATTTATGGCTGGCCAGAAATCGTTAGTCCACACTCATGTGGGTTAAGTGGCGTTCTGCTACATCGCTGCCCAACGACGAATATGCCCAATAGGCATGCGCGTATTGGAATAGACCTAGCCTAACCAGCCCGCATTCTTTAATAGATAGTGTACATACTGGGGAGCAGCTTTAAGGTGGAACTCGCTGACCACGGCTACGCACACTTGTGCCGATATTTGCTTATTAACTATCGCACCGACGGAGAAAAGCAGTGCACTGGGGTTCTCAATCCGCAAACGTGAGACACTAGCTCAAGCTGCTAACAGGCAGGTCGACAGAGAGCGCCGCAATGAAAGCGCCAGAAAACTACATCACAAAGTCTAGCATCCTGTGCAAGGACCAAGCACCCGTCAAATGTCTGATGCACCAGCCGTTTTTGTTGAGACAGAAAACAAGGGCAAAACAAGACGCTGAGCATTGGGGTTGACTACGGAAAAGCCAACGGCTCGCGGCATTACGCCTTCACGGCGTTCGTCGGCAATCTGCAAGACCCCAATGCAGACTTGTCAGCAATATTCAAGATATTGATAGCTATCAATTTGTCGAAAATGATTAGTATCAATATGAGTTTTTCTGACCCATTTTTATCTATCAATAGCCTGTGAACTGTAGAGCGCGCGTTTCTCTGGTTTTTAACTAGCGCGTCCTACGTTCTGGATGTACTCCTTGACCATGGTATTGGTATAATGAGACTTGCAGAAACCGGCAACAGTAGGCCTAAATATCGGCGACGGTGACAAAATGTCCTCTCAAGTACAGCAGTCAATTGCAACATAATGATGACGGCGGCGAGAATCGGTTGTTATATCATATCGATGTCGAGTTCGTTTTCAGGATCACTGGGCGGCAGAAAATGTTAAGTGATTCTATATATTGGCTGTTCTGTATACGGCCGTGGGAGCTGCGAGCGAGGCACACTGAAGATTCTTGTCAGATCACGCAATTCGTGATCTGGCCATTTTTATCGGATTCAATGGCTTTTGTAAACTAATCCCGCGGTTAGCAGGGTGCAGACATTTGATACAGTATTGGTGATGTTTCGCCATGTATTCTATGTAGCCCTATTTTTTTTTGGATGACGATCGGGTAGCCCACCATTTTAATAGTGTCTGGTTGACACCGTCTTCCCACCCCACCATCACGCAAGCTCGGCTTTAGCGTCATATTCTCCAGCTCTCCGTCGCCGCGACCCTCCTCTAAGTGACCAGTTCTGACCCACTACATCGCTGCAGAGACTGTCCCTCCCAGGCATTTCTTGTGATCGCGTGCTTCATACACGCATGGCATCAAACATCCCGCGGAGCGGCATGGAGTCAACTGACCGAATTTCAAATGGCGCTGATGGCTGGAAAGGCAGCTGGGGCGACGCTGTCGTAAAGCTCAGCCGGTGGTCGTACCTGAACAAGCCGCTTCCGGGTACATCAAATTTTTGAACCGTGTTGGCAAATAGTCGAGGGCTAACAGAAAACATAGCCGTGGATAAGATAGCATCTCTCCATATTTACGATTTTGACAATACACGTACGTCGACAGCGGTCTGTTTCCACGATGATGTATCCTGACCGACAAAACAGTCTTCAGAACCCCGGTGCCGAACTCAGCTTTATGGACTGCCACTTCGATCGGCATGCTGCACAGGCAAGACGCATTTATCAACGGTGGCTGGTGGCACGATAACCGCATCCTCGGCGCTACTGGCCATGGCCTTGACAGGGAAGAACCTCTGGGCTGGGAGGGCCACTGGAACGAGAAGGTTGTCCGGCTCGTCCGCTCATCCATAGAGAAGCCTGATGTGCTCTGCGTGCTGCTCACTGGCCGGGGTGAGGAGAAGTTTGCCGATCTACTATGCCGCATCGTCGCCAGCAGGCATCTCGGCTTTGATATGCTTTGCCTCAAGCCTAAGTTAGGGCCGGCAAATCAGACCTTTTCCAGCACTATGAGCTTCAAACAAGCCCTACTGAAGGACCTTATACAGACATACTGGCACTCGAACGAGCTCCACATCTACGAAGATCGCCCTGCTCATGCCAAGAAATTTCGCAAATTCTTTGACACGTACAATACAGCGCCAAGTCTCCAGCCGAGACGCGCAACGATCCAAGCCAAGGTCATACTGGTTACCGATACGCAAACGACCCTAGATCCTACCGCGGAGTTGGCAGAGGTGCAGCGCATGGTTAACAAGCATAATGAAGCGATGCTTGGGCATTCCATCCCTCGTCCACCTAAAGTGCTGCGGATCACCCAAAATATTTTATCAACCAGCTACATGATTGCGCCGACCGACTCAAAAAAGCTACTGCAGCTTATATCGAGCCCAGGAATACGTTCCGGCAACGGCATTCGCATCCATGGTGACAACATTATCATCATGCCTCAGCAATGCCAGAAGGATGTCCTCACCAAGGTGGGTGGCCTAGGCAGCAAGATGAAGTGGCAGGTAACGGGCACCTCCTGCTACTGCAACAGCATATGGGCGGCGCGTTTGGTGCCTGTTCCGCCTACAGCCATATACCACTGCGACAGTCCAGTGCCGCTGGTCGTGCTCGCACTGAAGAAGAGTGCACGCGCCGTTGACGCACGCAACATCAACACTTGGGTGCCACTCCCCCTAGAAAAGCGCTTCATATTCGAGACGACGGTCAGAGAGAAGACAATCCTAAGCATCGAGTACGGTAGCCCTCGCAAACAGCCTGAAAGCACATTTACATCTGACGGCGGGCGGCCTCTCGATGAGGTCAAACTCAAGCATATGCTAGTGGAAGTCAATGACAGCGAAACACACATCAGGCGGAAACGCAGACGAGCTATTGGAAGGAGCAAAAATGGCGAAGAGAGAGCAGAGAGCATGTAAACGTCCTGCATGATATAAGCGGACCTCGTCATTGCCGGCCATGATATGTCCTAAGGCATAAGCCGCCGTGTATAGGAGCGTTTGTGTCGCACTTCGGACTGGGCAAATGGATAGATGCTGTTCTAACATCTATAACATCACTCATGTGCCTGTACTAACTGGTCCAGATGTCGGTTATATAATGACATATATAAATAAGACTATTGCACCGATGAATGTACAAAGAGCCGTGGGTAGCAGATGAGACTCACCCGCTGGTGTCTGCGCGGTGTGGATGCGCTAAGGACGGTCCAGCGTGGGCGGGAGTATGAAGAGCAGGTCACCCCAGCTCGGCGCCGCAACCTCACATCCGCTTTTGGTGAGTACAACGCACCGCACTGGCGTATTACCGATAATGTCGGGATACGACGGCATGCAGCACTTTTCGCTTATAGGACAACAGCGAATACATTGCAACGACGAAACTCATACCTCAGAAGCTTGGGATGATAGTTCTATTTCTGAAGGGCATTTTCTGTAGCTTGCTCTTTGTAGGGCGCACTTGGCTGCTGCAACATCAAATCTTGCGAGTTATGCAGAACACTACCCGCCACAAATAAACTCCCATCATTTTTTGGTCTCCGACTTTGCGCTAGAATTGGAATGCAAAGTACCACCGCTTTGTCCCACAGTTCGGCTGGCATTCACGTTGCGGTCTGCAGCTGACTGGGCTCTGGCCGCAAAGCTGCCAGCGGTTCGATTGGCCTTGTGCGGTTCTTTCAGACATGAAGAGATTGCGGGTCGGTCTAAATTATATACCTGAGTACTTTGGATCCGAGAGGCATCGGATTTGGTCATTTTGGTCGCAGGCATGTTCCTGTTCTCCAGCAAGAAGCTCGATTTGAATATGAAGCTGGGTGGCGGCAATTAACTAAGAAGGCTCAGCGAGAGTACAGATATATAGCCGCAGAGGCATGGCAGCCAACGTAAATACTGCCACTTCAGTCAGGATAGATGGGAAGCCAGCCCTAGCATCCAGCCGACCCTCTCGGGTTGTCAGCCGCTGCCTCCCCCAAATTTCAGCCCAGTGCCGCTGCAGCGCACTGCCGGCCAACCAAGTTATGGGCCATGCTCTTCGGCAAAATTGTTTCGACGATTCTTTGAGTTGGGTGTCAGACAAGTGGTGGAGTAGAATGCGGACATTGTCGTTGAGACTTGCATACCAGTAGATTGCTGCCACGTAGCTGCTGGTTAGACACGACCGCAAGCTGTGCATGACCTGATACGTTTCACTGATGGAAAGAGTATTGGGGTAGGAGGCCTACCACTAGTTATAGACGTTACATCCTCACTTTCCAAGTTGATTCAATGCAAAATCAGAAGTATTCTGAGCATAAAAGGATGTCCGCGTTGTGTGACTACCACTAGTGATGCACGGCGCGCATCGCCACGTTTGATTTGTTCGAGACCTGGCCGATAGAGGCAGGCCAAGCGGTTTGCCACCGACTTGCATTAGTAATAAGCGCGTGGCTTGCAGTAGTGGTAGGCCACAACTAGTGCTAGTGGTCGGTTCACGCTTGTTGATTCGTCCAGGTTGCAGGCCTGGTAAGTGGCTAACACAGCTTTGCCGAAAACAGCTATTTCGTTCAGTAGATGCTGTTTTATCAACTTCGGGTTAGCGCCTGTTTCGCCGCATGTAACTCGCCAACAGGCCATGATGACACAGGGAAACGAACTTATATTGATGCTGGAATTCTCAGGGGGTTCGGCATCGAGACATGTGAAGAGAAACGCAGTGCAGGTGCTAAGGAACGGCATCGGGTACCGACAACCCTCGGTCTTTCTATCGCATCTTCAGCCTGTGGCGATGACGATGGTAAGGCCACTCCACCTTGGCCCGTAGCGATCACGGCTGTGGCTAGTGTCGCCTCTAGCGATCCACATTATCCACCAACTCCGCCGATAGATCGGGCATGGCTAAAATCTGAGGCAGCCGGCAGCTAGCGGTAGGCTCGCCAGCCTAATCCCCATTGCAAGAACAGTCTGTTCAGTTTGACTTCTTCGAATCAATGCCAGCCCTGTCAAGCTAACCGTACGGTTCGCCAAACACTTACCTACAACTGAAACATTATTCTACCTGTAGAACAAGATTCTTTTGCCAGACGATGGAACAGTGCGAATGCGGTCGTGGTTTTGCTTCTGCGAAGTCCTTGGCGCAGCATCGGAGGGACATTGTCGCAAACGGTAGAAGCTGCCACAGTCGTCTCGCAAGGCATGTCAGCAATCATGGTACAGAGAAGAAAAATTGGATGCGGAGAGATGCCGCGGATACGAAACCCTTTGAGGTGATTCGAAGCGAAAACATCGAGATTGCTGCCGCAGCCGTTACGACAGCCGCCTTTGAACTAGTGTGTACATACAACTGGCAAGAGCATGATAGCTTGAAAGCTAGCGTTCCAGGTAGGCGAGCTGGAGAAGGAATCGAAAGTAACCGCTCTGGCAGCTCACGGTTGTAACAGGTCATGCTCCGCTTTGGCAACCACCAAGCCTGCCGTTTGAGATACCAAAAGATGATTCGTCGATCCGGGTGAAAGAAGGGGCAGTGCGACTGCCGGAATATCCATTCGAGATCGTTTTTCGTGCAACAGAAATAGTGAACCCACAGTTCTCCTTCCATGATGTAGACGTGGTTGTCAATCGGAATAGCCTGCGAAAACTGCTAGAGTTCTGTGACGGCAAGGTTTCGGAGAGCTTCAAGGTCAACCTTCTACTGGTGAAAAACACGCTATTTATCGAACGGTGTGAAAGCAGCGCTGTCAAGCTTCTTTATGGCTCCGCTCAAAGTGGCTGGGGACGCAATTTTGAGAAGGCATGCACGACATCGAAAGGCCGTGATGAAAGTCAGGGTCACCATCGTGTTCTGTGTTATCCAATTGGAGAGATACGCTGTGTTGTCCGTTTCGAGGTGGATGCATGCTACAACAGTGAAAGAGGCCGAGACATTGACATGACCCTCCTGGCGAAGCGCATTGGAGACTTGGCAATGTCAACTTGCAGTGGAAAGGCGACGATGCCACAGTCCGCTGCCGCCGAAATCAAGTCCACGCAAAAGTCGAAGTCACCGAAAAAGTATCTTGCGCAGCTGTGGTTCGGCCGGACGCCATGGCTACTGATCGGGAAACACACAAAAGGCCGGTTTGAGTCAATGGATGTGTTAGATGTGTCGAAGACTTTTCCACAATGGGAGGAAACACACCAGACAAAGCTCCGAAAGCTGGCCACGCTTCTGCAGCAATTGCGCAGTGCTGTTCAGTCATCCGGTGGGCAGAACTGTATAGCTGTCTGCGAGAAGCCTCCAGGTTCTAGAGCCATAGAAATCTTTACTTCTCAAATGGAAAGAGGAGCTTTACCTGCCGAATTGCAGGAGAGGTTTTGGCCTCGCAACAACTGAATATCATGGATCGCTTTGCGATGAATGAGAAACTTGAGTGGCTGAGGCAACACCAAAACTACTTACCTTTGCATTCCACCACCAGTGCTACACTACATTGCTGTGAAATTCACGACGGGATCTCATAATGCCGTTAAAAAGACGGCATGGTTTTGTATTTGCCGCGTAGGCCTGTTTTATCCACATCGAAACAGCCTCCCGCCTCGTGAAAAGCTAATCGGAGCAATCGTCCTACTTACAGAGAGCCTTGAGTGCATGCATCGTGCGCAGCAGTTTCAAAGCCGACGAATCCTTACACGCAAAAACACAAAAGAAATTTCTACGGGGTACAGGGTAGTCCGAAGCTGGGAATAAGGCGCCACCGTAGGACAGCTTGGCCCACCAAAGCTCCCTGCGTTGCGCAAAAATGCCGAAATTGTAGGCAACATTCATTAGCATCGCTTTCGCCATGTGTGGACGTACACTGGTCCGGCCAATGGCTCTCACAGATGGATGCTAGCGGCCAGGTTATTGTCCGCCAAAGATCGCATCGCAGACTTGATTAGTGGACCGGTCGATCGCCGCCGCAGCTACGCACGAGTCGAGCAAGATAATGGCAAAGGTCCATAACAGAGGACGGAGTCGATGTGAAAGATGCTTCGCTGCTACTCTATTGGCATTCTTTTTCGCTAAGCTAATCAACCTGAAGACGTCGATAAAATACAGTACTTCCAGTCCGATCCAGTAATTATGTCCGCCACGGCCTTCCGGCGTCATTGATATCCTGTGGGCCGGCATCGCGCTGGCTGACTTCGTCAATATCACTACCTGACTCGCCATCGCCGTGTGGGAGAAGCGGAGCCCTTACTCCGCCAACATATCTGATTTGTTTTGGGACAGCCGTGGTCATGGAGAACGAAGTATGATCGTCCAGTAGTAAATAAACAATCTAGTTTGCCGTTGCGCATTAGTCGAGATTCCGCTGCCATGAAGACTAACATACCAAGGCAAGGCCACTGAACAGCACCACTCCAAACTCGATACCAGACGCTCGCTGCAATGCCACCCGCAAGGGCTTTGCGCAAGCCAATGTTCTTCCGAACATCTCTTCGCACCTGGATGAGGTCTCATGATTTGGAAACGGCCAAGCTCTATCTCGCACCGTGTTATATCCGCAGCATTGTAACGCATCCTGGATTCGACGAATCGTCTCGGCGTCATGGCTACTGAAGAGTCGTTGCCAGCTTGTTGAAAGCAAACAGTTGCGCGAGTCGGAGTGCGGCACAGAAGAGAAGAACAGTGTAGCCAATACAATCGTTATAACTGCCTGAGTAATTCGCAAGGCACGCCCGAGGGTTTGGTACGGACGGGATGCTCCAGCGAGGCGAGAACAGATGCCAGAATTGAGTATTGTGAGGCATAAAAATAGAATGGTGCCGAGAGTGAGCCATGGCGAAATTGGCAATGATAGCTTCGCCGCGTTTATATGTTGCAATCTATGGAACGATGAGCGGAATTCTCTTGGGTGACGCGTGGGCACAAACAGAGCTACACCGGCGAGTAAAAGCATGAACTACAAGTAGTTAGCAAGTAGAATAGCAAGGCCATGATGATGATACAGAACCAAAACGTAGAAAAAGAACTGTCCTGTCATGTTGGGCGGGGCCATTGAGGAGAAAAAATTTCCTCGATATGGTTGAGAAACAGTAGTGAAAGTTGTCTGTAGGTCGATTGGCTGCCTCGCCAAACACCCAGTGGTGACAACGGCCGGAAGGATGCGAGGCGCTGACCAGTGTATAGTCAGGCTCTTGCCCATTACTAATCTGCCCCGTGACTTCAAACGTGGCCAAGCTGAAAGCTTATCGAGACATTATGCACTGCCAGCACATCGATAGGCCACCGTTACAGGCTCTCCACTCACTGCCTGACCGCCGCATGGTTGGGCACCAAGTTGGGGTCTGGCAGTTCCACCTGGACCCAGCCGTTACGATCGCCCCACATGATGAACCTTCCCACCGCACGGGTGGGGACGTTCCCAACCCCACCTATGGTACGCAATATCGGAGCTAGAATGACGAACAAATTTAGGCTGCTCTTGTACATACCTGCTGTAAGACGGCAAATGTTACAATAAGAATTTAATGAGTTCTACGCTGGTGTCTGTGTAACGATGCTCGTCGAATGCATCAACGCCCCATCAGCAATGGAGCCGGCTCCCAGCCATGAAGCGTCTCGCGCCTACCAGCTAGAAATGCTGGACCATAGCCTTAGGCGAAACGTGATAGTGGCAGTAAGTCAATCTGATGCTAAGCAGCATAGTGATAATTTACTCATCGTCGAACAGATGGATACTGGCAGTGGCAAGACACGAGTGTTCGTTGATTCCTCTTCATGCGTTGTGCGGCGTCTAACAATCTGTAGATCAATTCTTCGCATCAGAGCACAGTTAGAAAGATCAACCAACGAAAAGGTAGCTTGAAGATCTTCTACTCATGCCAAGTTAACACGGCCTAGAAAATCTGGTTTTTGGCCCCAACGGTTCTCCTTTGTGCCCAGCAGTATAAGGCAATAACGGCAGAGATCTCGTCTATGCCCACACGGCTCGTCACAGGCCACGACAACGTCGACACGTGGGATGCGTCAACATGGGAAGCACTGCTGAATGGCACACAGACAGTCGTTTCCACCTATCAAGTGCTACTGGATGCATTGGTCCACGCATTCGTTCGGTTGAGCAATCTCTCACTGCTCGTATTTGATGAAGGTGTGGACATCCGCCCCCCTTCTTTACCGTCACTAGAGTCAGCTCTAACTCTCTGCCCCAGCTCACAATGCCACTGGCAATAGTCCAGGAGGCAAAATCATGTCTCAATTTTACCACTTTGAGAACACCCGTGGAGGCAGCACTCCTGCAATTTTAGGACTTACGGCAACGCCGAGTATAAGGGCGGATGTAAAGGGTCTTGAGGCCCTTGAAATACTCCTAGACGCCCGGTGCATCTCTCCAACACTCCACCGCCAGCAGTTGCTCCAGCACACCAGCCAGCCGCGACTGCGCGCGATCCGTTACCGCGCATGCGCGAGCTTCATCGAGACGCCATCGCTTCGTTCCTTACAGCGAGAATGTGCAGGCATGGACATCATGGAAGATCCACATGTCACATTGCTTCGTGCGAAAAATACGGAGAGAAGTCGTCGGGAGCTTATATCGACGTTAGAGGGCCAAAAGACGTGGTCGAGCGACCAGATCAACGGGTTCCTGCGCAGGGCTCGCGAGGTCCAGCGTCAGCTAGGTTCATGGGCGCAGGATCTATACATTTGGCAGGTCAAAACAAAGTTTCTCCGATCGCTCGAAACCGCAGAAAAGTCCCCCCATTCATACATATCGAAAGAAAGAGTGTATGTCGCGAGTATACTGCGTAAAATGTACGCCGAAGAACCGACACAGTCGCCAGTGAACCTGGCTAGCATGTCCGAGAAGGTTCACTTGCTCCTGCGGGAGCTGCTCACTGTTCAAGGCTACGTTATGGGCATCATCTTTGTGAAAGAGCGTGTTACGGCAGACATGCTCACGAAGCTCCTTCAATCCTTTACTAAGTTACGCGACCGTTACCGGTTTGGTTGCTTAGTGGGGACGTCAAATCACCAACAGCGAAACAGATGCTTGTATGAGTTTCCTGAATCAGCCAATTTGGACACCTTGAATGACTTTCGTCTTCAAAAAATCAACATCCTTGTGGCGACCTCGGTTTTGGAGGAGGGCATCGATGTACCTGCTTGCAACCTTGTCATCTGCTTTGACGGCCCGCCGACGTCCAAGTCATTCATTCAGCGGCGGGGGCGAGCGAGGATGCAAAAGTCTGACTTACTTTTGCTTCTTGATTCCGATGTCACGGAAATACAGCGATGGAGCACCCTGGAAAGTCAACTCGCGAAGCTATGTCAGGATTCAGACCGGAAGAAAAAGGAGAGAGAGGTATTGGAGAGTACGCAGGAAAGTATGAGTCTCGTCTTCCGGGTGCCCGACACCGAGGCGCGACTCGACCAAGACAATGCGAAGCAGCATTTGGAGCATTTCTGCCAGAAAGTGGCGGCGGGGGAGTTTATTGATCATCGTCCAGAATTTATTACGGAGTGCATTGATGATGCATTAGGATGTCGCGTGAAAGCGGAGGTACGGTTACCTACATGCTTGCCCGCGAATCTGCGCAAGTTCTCCTCGGCAAGCGCTTGGGTGTCGGAGAAAAATGCCATGAAAGATGCTGCCTTTCAAGCAGTTGTTGCACTCTATCGTGCGGGACTGGTCAATCGGCATTTACTACCGTTTGAGGTCGCAAAGGTACCGGGAGAGGAGCCCCGTGCCGCCGTTGTCTCCGTGGAACCGGTCTATCAGCCATGGCACGACATTGCCGTTGCTTGGGATCAAGCTCAGCTGCACTGGAAATACAGGATATCACTACATGGTCCAAACCCGGACCTCTTCGCTGAGTACAGTTTGACGCTTCCGGTTCGTTTGTGGCCTTTACCACACGTTTTCGTGCATTTGGACCACGACACCGCTTATCAGGTCCGATTTTCAGCGCCGGAAGCCATGTCGACCACCCAATCTGAATCCATATCCGACGATACCTCAACTTTATTAGCAGTACATTTTGCCCACCGATGGGCTCCGAAGGACGCTTCCCATGTCATCAAGATATCGGCCGATGAGCCGATAGCTATAGAAGCCATCGGCAAACACCCAATCGACTCAACTTGTATAGATGTCACAAGCAAGCGGTATTTGATTCGTGATACTTTCTTGTCTCCTGGCATATATGTCGAGACCTTGCCGTCTAAGCCACCTATTGACATGGTACAGCGACCTTTCCCACGCTATGAGGAGGCACCTGAAGAGCGATACCTGCATCTGTCTAAGTGGACACGGCGCGCCGACTTTTTGCATCGGCCACAAATGAACCCAAATAGCAGTGGACAGGTTCCTAGCTCGAAACCCTACTCACGCGTACTTCCCGTCTCATACGCAAAAGTGGATTCTATAGATATAAAGCATGCCCGCTTCGGCATGCTCATTCCGTCCATTATGCACCATGTCGAAGCGCTACTGACTGCAAAAAAGCTCTCCGAAACGCTTCTGCAGCCACTCGAAATTTCTAACCTCGCTCTACTACTCGAGGCAATCACTTTTCGGAGAGTCAACAAGTCCATGAACTATGAGAGGCTAGAATTTATCGGAGACTCCATCTTGAAATACTGCGTTTCTGTGCAAGCCACAGCGGCTCGTACGCCATCTCTTCCAGCCGCTTTGCTCTTTCAATTATTTGTCCGCTAACAATTTGTTAGATCTGCATTGGCCGGAAGGGTACCTTTCGTCGTACAAGGACGGCCTGGTAGCTAACTCAAGGCTGTCGCGGGCTGCGATCGAAGCTGGGCTATCCCAATTCATTTTAGCTACTCCTTTCACTGGTAAAAACTGGCGACCCCTGCACAAGGCCGACTTTTTGGATAGAAGTTCGAGTCCATCTGCACGCGAACTATCCACCAAGGTACTTGCTGATGTGGTGGAAGCTCTTATTGGGGCCTCTTACATGTGTGGTGGCATGCCCAAAGTCATCCAGTTATTGACAATCTTCATTAACGATTGCTCATGGATGAACCCTCGACAAGGGAGAAATCTTCTTTTCCAGGCGTCTACTTTGAGCATTGCCCCGAATGCGTTTTTGGCGCCTCTGGAAAGTCTGATACGCTACACCTTCCGGAGGAAATCACTGCTGCTGGAAGGAGTTACACACGCATCCTACCTCGCGGACACCAAACAGCGCAGTCAAGGGCGTCTTGAGTTTTTGGGCGACGCAATCTTAGATTTCATTGTCGTGACGAACTTGTCCAATCACGTCCCACCACTCCCTCACCATACTATGCACATGATTAAGACAGCAATGGTCAACAAGGATTTTCTCGCCTTTCTCACTCTTGAAGAGTACGAGCACGCAGATCCCAAAGGGCAGAATACAAACACAGTTACGGCTCATCGACTCTTAGCTTTGTGGCAGTTTCTCAGGCACGCTTCAAGTAGCTTGAGCTCTGCCCAGTCGGAAACACACAAGCGGCATCAAGAAATTCGGCAGGACATTCTCCAAGCCATCCACCATGGAAAACTCTATCCATGGTCGCTACTTCTCCGTTTACAGGCCAGAAAATTCTTCTCAGACTTGTTTGAATCGATACTTGGAGCTATTTGGGTAGACTGTGACTCCACAGCAGAATGCGAGGCATTCTTGACTCGATTCGGCATGATGCCGTATCTAATGCGCATTCTCCGCGACAGTGTTCATGTTCAGCATCCAAAAGAAGAACTCACAAAATTGGCATGCGCAGAGAAGGTCGTATATAATGTGGATCAAGTGCTGGCGCGAGATGGCGAGGCCAGTTTCCGATGCACAGTTTTGGTTGGTGATCGACAGTTAGTGGAGGTGGATGGCGGGTTGTCCAGGGAAGAAGTTCAGACGAAGGCGGCTTCAGCGGCTGTGGCCCTTCTCAAGCATTCATCACAGGTGTTGCCGCTCTGAATTGACACAGCTATTCGTCACGTTATAGGAGATGTATCTTGTGCAATCTATGTAAATTGGTAATCAAAGGGTACTAGGTATATGGTGACGACAACATCAGAGCAAACTATCATTTTCAAAATTTGCCCTTCTTCTAGAAAATTGAATTGCCTCTATGTAATTACAGATGCTTCACTATCAGCACGAAGCATCGGGCGTACGTGAAATTACCCATACGTCTCAAATTTGAAACGCTCACCGTCGTGAAAAATGTTCATGAACTGCCATGAGGACAGCATGACAGCACCCCATCCTAAATGTAAAACATAGTATCCCTCAGCCGTTCGTGGATTTGAACGTCGCTAGTACCCAGGACTTTGCCTCCGTGCCCAACAGAAGTCCCCGCCAGGGACGCTGCAGCACTAGCTGATGGCGTGTCGAATACATCGGCCAAATAGCATCGCGCACGCTCACACACAATATCCGCGTAGTATGCCGGAGTACATAGGCTCACAGCCTTTGTTGCGCGACCAAATGAGTAGCACAACTTGTGCGTGAGATCCTCCACGACGTCAGCAATGTTTTGAAACGGATCTGGCACTGCCTTGTAATAGAGCTGACGGAAGATCTCGTCATGAACAATGTAGTAGTGACATGGCCGTGCGGTTCCTTGCAACGCAGCATGTGCTTGCAGAAAAAAATCCCAGTTTCTTGCCTCGGTGACACCACGGTCGACGACGGTGCCTGGTTTGGTGTTACCAGATTTGTCACAGTCTTTTTGCATAGTGGGGTAAAATCTTGTCTTGTGCCGCTTGCCACATATAATGATCGTGAAGCGCGGAAGTCCCTTCTTCGTGTCGGAGGCCGGGTACAGCTGCTCGCATGCATGACGAAGTTGTGGTAGCTCCTGGACGGTGACCATTTCATGCTGGCCTTCAGAGACACCGTCGCGATACACCAGTATATTCTCTGGAAAAGACGTATGCTTGCCCATGGACTTCCAAAGTTGAAGACGAGACTTGAGCATATTGCCAAGATCTTCGACTTTTTCCTGCCTGGCAGCCTGTATGCGCAGCGTGGCCGGCCATTGACCCAGAAACTTGTCGATAGAGGCGACCATGGCGGAGACAGACGGAGCATTCGACGATGATCCTGGCGATGGATGTGTTACGTCGAGACCGACGACCATGGTCTTGTCATGGTCGATAATTCCGAGTTGTCGGTCGCCCATGATCTGGTTCACGCCACCGAGCTTGATGTTCAGCTTCAAAGCGACATTAGCGATGTATTGGTCTCGCCCATGGGCTTTCGCTAGTTTAGGTCCTACACAACAAACTGTGTGGATCCCGTACGTCTTGTCGGCGAGTGACTTGATTTGCTTGTACAGTGGTGTGTTGGCCACGGGTAGGATGATGATCAGAAGCTGAAGCGCTTTGGCCGCCTTTTGCAAGACTGATCCCAGCGCAGCATCATCTGTATGCTGCAGCAACAGTCGTTGACCGGGCATGGGAGGAGTGGCATTGATGCCCATCTTCACTAGTGCTTGACGAAACTCCTGCATAACATCCCCTAGACTGTTCTGGTCAAAGGAGTCATTCGCTCCCGGGAGCGAAATCATCAGATAAGACCACCTGGATAGCGCAACGCCGGCGTTAAATTTGATGTCTACCATGTTCCAGCCGCCAGAACGAGGCTCCGCAATTTTCGTCCCCTTGTTGCCACTTTTGTAGGTGATTTGAGGACAGCTGAGGATGCGGCCAGGGACCTTGATGAGTCCTGGTGTAATGTTGAACTCAAATGTGTTCTTTACACGTTAGCGTACGACTACCTAGAATTAGCCCGAGACGTACCAGAAGCACATTTGAGTTACCGTCGAGGCCTACTGTCGGTATACCGTCCGTGGCAATCGAGGCAGCATTGATCCATGGCTTACGAACGGCGTAGCGAATCATTTGTTGTGTTTGGCTGCTGTCCAGTTTAGACCGGGAGGGTTGACCCGGTCCGACGGCGCACACTTCGGCCGGGAGGTACATCGGGTGATCACGATTGCCGCAGTTGACCAACGGAAGCTCTGGGTGCTGTAGTGTTCGATTGTATGCTGCAAGATAGTTAGGGCGCGTCGGCACGTTGTGAGATCTAGCATACTTTTCTTGAAAAAGTCGAAAACACTTATGTACTCGCCTGATTCAGAGGAATCTGTTTGGCCCTTGCCCTTTGCTTTTTTGATACCTACCTTTTTGATTGATATGTTGCGCTGGGAGGGCGCATCACGCTGGAGCCAAAACTGGACATCATGAGCGCCCGCTCCATGACGCGTAACGCGCGGCGGATGAGCCATTCCGTGACCGTCATCCTTTCTCGGTAATCCGAAGATAGTTTTGAAACGAGGAAGCACGTCTCCAGCTTTGTTGCGTTTAACTGGTAGATGGGTTGTTTGGACCTGTACCAGCTTTAAAAACTTCTCCAACGCGACGGTGCTTCGAACGCCGAAACTGTGCATGACACCGACCAAGGGCCCTTCTTGGTAGAAAGCTGCGTGACTGACGTTGAGATTGACCAAAATACGGCCAGTTGCAATACGCACGCTCGAGAAAAACCCTCGCAAAGCCTGCAAGCCGGAGCCTAGGTCGGCTCGACCCGTCTGCTGGCCGAGCGAGAAAGTCTTGGACGATCCTATGGTGACTAAACTTTTCGTGGCCTTGGCATAATGGTTCAGAAAGATATTCAAGGTTTGTTCCCACTCGCCCTTGTAGTCAAATCGATCGTTTATGCTTATAGATGTGATGTAGTTTATCACGTCGGTCGTGCATAGACTGCTTACATAGGATACCCGTACGGTATGACTGGTGCCACTCCCTGGCGGCTCGTCTTCTCCTTCCGCGCGATATTGGATTTCGACGGTGCATTCATCACTGGGAAGCTTTTTTTTGGATATCAGGGTAGATCGAAAATCCGTAGCAAGTTCGTCTATCATTGGCGCGAGCTCTTCCGACTGCAGTAGTAGTTCCACGAGCCGAACATATTTTCTGCGGCTGGGCTCTGGGGCAATCTGAATGCTGTAGCGATGGAGTGTCACATCCGCTGGTGGTAGCAGCTCGACATAGTTTGCAGTGAGCTCCACTTTGGTACCTCTAGTACCATAGCCTGGACGGAGAGGAAGGCGTTCACCAACGCTCAGGCTACCGAGGTCAAGTGCAATCCTTGTGCTCGGTGGGTGCAGAGCGTCTTCTGCTTTTCGAACTTTCGGGTCCTGGGCGTTGGGATTGCTAATACGGTATCAGTATAGAACGCATTACATTGCGTTGGGATCTATCGAACGGGTAGACTTCGACTGTTTGG
Organism: Aphanocladium album; assembly: GCA_029218145.1. Lineage (NCBI taxonomy): Eukaryota > Fungi > Ascomycota > Sordariomycetes > Hypocreales > Aphanocladium > Aphanocladium album. Next base: position 21,366 of record JARDXD010000505.1, read on the forward strand.
GATAGAGTACCACGTCCCCGGCCCCTATCGCCTCGAAACCCAGCCCTGTCGCCGCGTCCGCCACGATCACCGCGAGAGCTGCCACGAAAGCTGCCGCGAAAGCCGCCATCGCCGCGAGAGCTGCCGCGCCCTCTTCCGTCGTTGGTTCCGTGTCCTCTGAACATGGACAGTAAAGCAGTTAATTTTGTCTTGATATCGTTTCGTCAATAATTTAAAAGAGTGGCACGATGTGTTTGGGGAAAGAAACGGAGCTGATACAGGCGAACATCCTTACTTACCCCGCCACCCACTGTAGTGGATCATAATAACTGATCCAGGTCGCATATCTACCCACATATGTATGCACCGTCATCACGACCAGACTTGTCTACCATCAATACTTGGCTTTCTGTGGGAACAAGCCGCTGGCCGTTCTTACATATGACTATAACGGCGATTCCAACCAGCTCATTGACAGTCGTTTTCTCTTACGCAATCCTTCGTTTCAGGGTTCGCCGCCCTACCTGGCAGTTCAAAGTTAGACAGGCTGTGTAGCCGTGTTAGACAGGCTGTGTAGCCGTGTTAGACAGGCTGTATAGCCGTGTGTTGACCAAGGGATGCACCACTATGCGTTGCAGGAACCCTGTTGCGTAGGCCTATAGCGTGACCAGGACAAAACCCAAAACATTTTAAACACATCGAACTAGATTTATGCACCATCTCGCATTCACGTCATTGCATTACTACTCTTGTTACTATAAGTTACCTGAGCTCATGCGAAGTGTGGCTCGTGAAAAGGATAGTCCCCGATCCTCAATCCGTGCAAAGACCGCCAGATCTTGTCGATCTCTGGCTCGAACAGTTTCTTTAGAGTACAAGGATGAGGCTTACTGAACGAGCCTGCTTCAGTCCATGAAGGCGTCTGGAACTCCAGCACAGCTGTCCTTGCCTCTTCTGGGCTGCAACTGTCAAATACATTCGCTGCGGCCGCCACAGCTTTCGACAGCGCTCCAAGCAGCATAGTCGAGCATGCTTCGGGAGCTGCGCAGTCTCTTTCTCCTCTGCGAAGTTTCGCATGATGTTTCGCAATGGCACCGGCCATTTTATCCATTATTTTGCGTTTTTCGTTTTCAATGTCGTCTGTCTAGGTTAGTATTGAACCTCACTTGCGTAAGGATTGGGTGACGACCAAGCATACCAATCAGGGCGGCAGGAAATAGTAGATCAGGCACCTCCACCCGACGTTTACTCGCTTTGACAGCCAGTTCTGTCATTCCCGAGAATATGTCAGCGTCTGCGAACACCCACGACACGAATATCCACATCATCGACGATTGGCCGTGTACCGTCGGCAAGTGATTTCGGAGCTCCTTTATCCAGTTTCCCCCGAGCAGAGCTGTACTCTCGTGGCAGTTGTAGTAGTCCACAAGTACGGCAAACTGTGTTAGTTTGACCAGGTCAACTTTCTTCGGCAATTTCCAATGCTGCTGATGAATGCAGTTCATCAGCATTAGGAAGACCTCTGCGTCCCAATCTGAAGTATACAGCACGCGGCACTCAGAGCCATCCTGTACGACGAATTTCTCTTTCAAGCATCTTTCTGGGTAAAACCCGCTGAGAATAGCCTTGAAAATTGAGGAGGCAGACCCCAGGTGCTTTGAGGATACCCTGTATTGGACTTCGCGGTGGGTTGACCGTCCGCCACGAGCAGACGCACTAGCACTCTTTGCGTCTGGGGAAATGGCACGGGCAACCGGCAACTGAAACAAACTGCTGATATCTTCCAATGGTAAATCTATAGCATCGGTGGCTACTTCGACCGCATCGACTGGAGTGGGATCGTCAAAAAAAAGGATCGGCTGGGTTCGGTTTCGCTTCTTTTTGCCTTTCTTTTTCGGCGGCGCTAGAGGGGTAGATTTGACACCCAAGTTCTGCTTATTGGGCGTTTGTAGAGTGATGACAATATCTCCCTCAGGATCGAGAACATGCAAGGTCATTTTGGGTTGGGCTGCTGTAGGTGCGACTGCTAGGCTTCTCCAGAAGCTGATCACGCTAGGAGGAGCAGGACTACGCCAGAAGGGTCGCCGTGGCAACAGTACAGTTGCAGGTCGCGGCGTTGGTACAACAGCAACAAAGACTTACAATTACCTTTCAATTGAATCCAGTCGGCGCATTCTTGCCAAGGATAGCAGCTTGACATTTCACGAGGTATCCTACTAGACTACTGCTGCCTCCAGGTCGCCGACCTCATCGCCTAGTGGCGCTTGACCACTGTTTCTCCACATATGGAGATACTTTCGTCACCTGTTCTGTTCACCTGTGAACCGAGTGTGGGCTGTGGGTCCTGATCCGGATACCACGCTGGCTGGCTGTTAATGCAGGCATGATGTGATGCGCAGCCGTGTGTTTCTAGTAGCCGAAGTTAATTAGGTCAGCTCACTTCCCTATCTGTTCGTGGCAAGGTGTCTCTTCCTGCTATTTCTGCATGAATGAGATACATCCGAACTTAAACGTGTTTGATGACGATGTTGGTGCCTAATACGATCGACAACGGCAGAGCCATGGCTTTATAATAACTGCAGAATACTCTCTGTCGCCCCATCGAATCACCATCCCCTCCGCACTTAGACCCGGGCGCTAAAAAAAAATGCAAAATTCTCAGCTTCGCAGCTATAGAATATTATGCTAAGGCTAAATATTACCAAACCATGCTATTCGTGTTTGCCCCAGGGTTTGAGACATTTGTGCCAGCACACAGTTATAGAGCGTCGCTCAGATTAGGCTCTCGCGCAGATCGGGCTGAATGAAACACTATGAGAACTTTATGCACCGCCAACTCATATTGCAGTAGGCCTGCCAGCTCATGTTACGACGGGGTAGCGGGGGTGGCTTGCGGGCGTGCGTCCCTAGAACCAGCTGGTTGCCACTTGGACGCCGCATCGGGCCGTAAGGACACATAATTTGCTCTGTGTAATGGATGGAATGCGGTACAGTACGTAGTACAATAATTTGTGTTGGTATAATTGCAAATGCTTTGTACATGTTGAAGGATGCTGAGAGCCCGGTACAGCTATAATATATGCAGCGAGAGCTAGAAAGGTCCGTTTACATGTGAGCCATCACTACTATGTTTGCCGAGCGCTATCTGATTGCAGAACGTGGCTTTCTCTGAGTATTTGCGAAAGCGCTCGCAACCGCGAAGAGAACAATAACGAGGAAGCAGGTTTTCATGTTAGCTATTCTTGGGATTTATCTCTGTGTTAATGTTACTTTAAATTCATTTCCTCGCCATCAATTGAACCCGGGACACTCTCGCGGAGCGTTTGAACGGAAGTAGGCTCCGATTACCCGCTGCTCGATCCACTTTGAAACTGGGCAGGCAAGGTTGCGGCTAGGCACGCCAGAAGTGGTTCGGAGCATCTGGGAAGCTTGCTGATTTCATCAGCAGGAAGCTGCTGGGGCGGATCATGGTCAAAGTGGCTCAGTTCTCCCGCCAAAATGCTAGTGACAACTGGAGCTGCTGCACCGCTAAATTTCCGCAGCATATCGCCCTCGGCATGGTCAAGAAGCGTTATGAAACTAGAGAAATTATTGTCCGTCGGTCCTAAAAGCCTATCCGAGCGGTTAGTTTGCAACAACACATGGCTGATCGAAAATATGTGCATACGCTGTGTCTGACACTGCGAGACTGGACCCATAGGCCTCAAATTCGATGCAGGGTAATAGTCCCAGAATTCCTATTCCAAAGGTCGAGGCCAGCATCTCAAGCCGTTGTCCAAGTTTCCGGAGCTTTTTCAGCTTTTCATACAACTTGCGATACTGGGTCGATGATGAGTCAAGATTTGGGAAAATTTGATTCAAGAGTGACTTGGTGACTGCAGATTCCTGCACGAGACGAGGATTGCCAGGCTTCTTTGTTCTTCCGTTGTCGCTGTAGTCGCTGCTCATATTCATGCTTATCCAGCGTTCATTAGCAACTGGTAAGTCCTTGCAAAGTTGGAGCACGTGTAGTCTTCGCACCAGCAAAAGCCCTTTGGTCCAGATCTCTGCGCGGTCAATGGCTTGCAGTCTTTCGTTTACTGATAGATCCCTCCTGAGGCAAAGTGGTCCGACCATACCATTTTTGAGTGTTTTCATTATCTCTTGCAGACTAATCACAGAAGAGTTACTGCAGATGCCCGCCCATATTTTGAGGCATATATCCTGATGCGGGCATGAATATTTAGCCAGTTCTTTCAGCATGGCATGTGCCTGTGGGGTAAGCCAAGGGCTGGGGAGGTGGTGCTCTGCGCAGCGCACTTCGTCTTCCGCAACATATGATTTGAACCATTCCACGCCGGGAACAAGCGTTGAGGTTAGACTAAGCGAGTGCGGCGCTGTCACCGTTGTAACGATAGTGCTGTCGTAATCCATGCTCTCATCTTCCAGAATGGGTGCGTTTGATAAAGTTGTGTCCGTCCGTTGATTGCTCACGAGAAAGGCCATAGCAGTGTTCCCACTTTCGCCACCTTCGGACTGAATGTGTGGATGACTATCATCTTCGGCAAGGATGACCTCTTCTTGCTCGGATACTGCGGAGCCTTGATCTGTCAAACATTGACTTGGTGACCCAACGGGATGACCGAAGAGAGCCGAGTTCATTTGACAGTTAAATGAAGACAAAACTTCCGTGTCATGCGACAAAGATGATGTACCACTCATTCGGCAACTACATTGTAAGAACTCGAGCACTGTACGTCAAATTCATGAATCACTTACTGAATGTTGTTGAGTACCCCTACCACTGTTTCGTACTTTTCACAGTCGATCCATATTGCTCCGATAATGGCATTAATGGCATAACGTTTGACGGTTTTGGACGGCGGTCCGGATTTGCTGCAAAGCCTAATGCAAGTCGAGATACCAGTCCCATCAGCCACGGCAGCGCACCAAGCCTTAGATCTGAACTTGCTTTGCATCGTGTTCAGTCCTTCTGCATTGTGCTTAGCTATGCTTCGTGTTCACGCTGCGTTGTACTTACCTCGGGGCAAGAGGTGCTGATAGCCGCCATGAATTACTACCAAGTTAACGACAGCTTGTCCAACAAGTGCCAGCCTTCTGTTACCATCATGGTTTGCCTCGTCTGCGCCGGCAGCTGTGATCGATAGCCGAATTAGCTCTCGATCTCTGAATGTGTAGCCGAGATTCCCCAGAGTTTGATCCACCCAATCGATGTTGAGGGCTTCATCCATTACTTAAGAGTTACCACTTGTTGGAAGTGGTGCTCAGTGATGCGTGTGGCAAGAAGTGGCCGCATCTCGGCCCAACGCAGCTTGCACTCATATCTGTAATCGCTTGCACTGAGAACGCTTCCATGTCAGGTAAATGCGCGCTGGGGAAAACTTATTATCCTGTCCTGGTTTAGCGCCCGGAAGCCATCGATATGGTGCCGATCCTTCCAGTAGCGGAGATATAATGATACATTAAGAGTGCCCCAAAATTGTACGCTAAAATTATTGACGTAGCCATAACGGCTTCCCCGCTCCTGAAGAGGGGTAAGAACGAGACGAGAAACAGGATGCCATCAACAGTTAGACGTCAGACATCAGTTGCAGTCCAAAGAGTCAATTGTATTACACAGTAAAACCTCGCGATACGCTGTGTACATGTTGGGTTGGCCAATGTTAAACTCCTTCCATTTCACTTCGCGCACAAGTCCCTTGATTTCCATCACGGCAGGCCGGCTACAGATATTATGGCCCATAATATTTAGGAGTTATAGCCCATAGGGCATACCATAATCGCACTATCATACATGTAGCCTGATGTTGTCGAGTTCCTGGTCGTGCTTAACAGAAAGATGCTTCCACATGGCATCGTGACTGTTGAAGCTTCTGTGGTCTTTGCCACTTTTTGTTTCGCAACGAAAGCAATACCAAACGTGCTCATTCCTATCTGGTACGCCTAGACGGTGTGGTCGAACAATAAACGATCGCCCGTGCTTTGCGCGAAGATGCTCGATGATTTCGTCTAGCTTATATAGCTCTTCGTTGGCCTTGCATGGCAACTCCGTGCACTCATAGAATGATTCCATATTTGTAGGGCCGATTAACCGAGATTTAAAATGATAATAGAAGCTCGATGTCATAGGCTGCTGGCAGAATGTGGTTGGATAGATGACTCTGTACAAGGTTTGAACGTTTTCATCCCGGATGGGGCATTTATCCGCGTCTGTACACAGTGGGCACGGTGCTACAGCACTCCTGCTGTAACAGTCATCGATCATTGAATAGGTGTATACTAGGGCGGCTTGCGAATTATTGTCGAAACAATATGTTTTCCGATTGAATAATTGATGGCAACAATCAGTCGCTCTTGCTAGACTAGTTTTCCTTTAGAGGCTAATGCCAACAGATGGCATCCACTGCAACGGTATTCACATGGCGAGAATACTGATCAGAGTATCCTGCTGTCTTGCATCCTCCTCCTGCATCCATCGCAAAACTGCTTCACCTATTTTCCTCTTCGCTTGTTCTTCGCCGAGCACCTTTGTCACTAGTAGAGGTTCCTGCGGCACTCGCGATGTATCGCGACTGTCGAATTCCACCTTACCGTTAAAAAAGTTTGTTTGATCAGGGTCTTGCTCGACACTCAATTTTGGCTGTGGCAGGCCGAGTCTTGAAGCGAGTCTGCTGATCTCAACATGCAATACAGTGTTTTCGTTATGAAGGCCTGCGGAATTTCTTGTTTTGTCTTGCGCTGTCTCATCTGCGTGCGGGCTTGACGGCCTAACACGACGTGGTTGAGCTGCGGGACTAGAATGTGTCAAGCTCAGCTGCGTATCACGCCCCGAGAGGTGCTCCAAGGCTTTCATGGCAGCGAATTGCTTTGCTCCCTATGTGTGATTCAAAACATCATGGATTAGCCTCTGTGGCCCATCCTAGGAGCAACGGGTTGGGGATATACTTTCTGGTTTGCGAAAAGTAGAGTATCTCCGTCGCCAGATGCCGGAAAGTGTTGATCACACCGAGGCAACCAACACGTGCATCTCCAGCGTTTGGTGAATGCGCCCATGACAGGCACATCGCATGACTCCGCGGTGAATTTGGGCATGGGCAGCTGTCTTCGCTGCAGAAGCCCTGCGCAGAAATGAGCTTAATGTACACATGGAGGAGCCACTCTATGCTCCGACCTTAAGCAAAAGGCAACATACGGTGTAGTTCGCTCACAAAGTCGCCCGATGGCATTTCCGGTTCCTGCACAAAAGGAACAATGCAAGAAAGTGCAAGACGCTGCGCGGGTGTGATGTGATCCGTTGAGCCAGTATTAAGATGGGTGGATTCTGCGTGGTGAAACCACCCGCGCAGATCGTTCCACGGAATATCGACCTGCTGTGAAGCAACCGAAATATCCATGGTGGTAACGCAATATGAGAATTCTGAGAATGTTCAAAAGTGCAACTGTCCTGGTGTAACCGACTGGGTTGTCCGGGACCTCTTGTGGTGGAGGGGATGCAAGTTACGTTGACAATGGACGCACTAGCAGTGTATTTTATAGTGCACAAAACACCGTGGTGGATAATTCTATGTTCTAAAAGTGCTTCGTGCTCGAGGATGGAGCGACAGAGGCTGAATGCTGGCAACTACTGACGCACGCACATGGCCGGGAGTTATAGGACTAGCAAGGGTAACATGGGTGCTAGAGAACTTGCGTAGGCATTCGCACCACCCCCACATTTGCATGAGCGACCACATTCAGCTGTCGAGATCTTCTATAACGGACCATGAAATAAAGCATCTAGAGTTCCTGTGTCCACATAATTTACATCCGCATATTATGCTTGAGAGATGTGTCAGCGCTGATATCTCAAAAGCTGGCTGGAAAAGGATGCAGACTATATAAGCGCCTTAGGCTCGAGACAACAGAGACAGCTGTGCTCCCATGGCAGAAGTGGTCGAGACTCATCTGCGTGAGGCGATGGGTCTTTGTGCCACAGACTTGGCCGGGGTGTATTAATGAAAACGTTTGACGTTGGGCACGTATTGGGCAGCAAAATGGTGGCGTTTCTCCCTGGTACAACAGCTCAGCGCGCGCCGATCCTCCCATCACTTACGTGTATCGCCATGCAGTAACCGAACAGTAATAGCTTGTTTCTGTTATGCATGATTTGAGCTAGAAATATGCAGCGCATCCTTGCAATAATCACGCATGCAGATTGCCAGGCGACAAGCGTCAACTTTTCCTGTTCCAGCCACCATCCTTTCGACATAATCATTATCGAAGCATGGAGTTTCGCGTTTCGAAAGACAAGTTACCTTGGGGGCTCTATAGGGTTGATTATTGTGGTAGTCAAACCACGTGTTGTCGCGACGCAGGTTCGTAACCAACACGTACGAAGGGGACCAAGACGGCTTCAAGCGAGATGTAGTCAACCAGTTTACCTGGCGTTACCGTGAACCTCTCCGTTTTATCAGTCTCTTCTCCGACAAGGATCATGCAAATAACTGGGCACTTCGAGAGCCATGGCATGTGCGGCAACCATTCGAAGGCGGAGAACCATGGAAACTCTACGTTATCAATGCAGCGCTGTTAAAAGATGCCACACTCTTCAGGCTGGCAGAGCTTGTAGAAAGGCTCCAGCTAGAGATTCCAAGAAGCGCACAGCAACACATCAAGGATGCTTATATTTGCCTGCATAGAATTCCCGCGTCTGCTATTATTGCAGAGCAGAATTCAGAACAGGTGGCAGTTGGTACGTTTTCTGGATAACCACAATGAGGGGCCTACTAACACTGCGCAGGTAGACGTTGCCGATTTGGGGAGAGCGAGGCCCTCCAGTACGACACTTATGATTATCTCGACGAGCATTCAGGGGGCGAGTATGAAGCTCTTCAGGAAAATTGGAACACCCTATTGGAGAAGAACATGGAATATAGTTGGTAGGCTTAGCGAGCAGAGTTGCGGCAGGGCGTCGATACTGGCTTATTGCTAGCGCAGCGTCGTACCACGACGACCTTAAATAATTTACCTCACTAGTCATACGCTGACTTCGTGAGTTAGATACATTCTTAATCCTAGCGATGTCTAGTGGCTGTAAAAGGGTCTTCTCTCAGTGCAAACTACTAATTATTGGCCTAAAGCGGATATTGATGAGGCTGGGCAGTGTCTGCGAATGTTGCAGAGACTAGCGAAATAGGGCTTGGGTTCCTGGGATTGGAGAACGCCGATCGATTTCCGTAATGTCTCCGAATAGCTTCCTTATCGGCGATTGTTTTTATGGCCAGGCAAGCCTGTGCTAGCCAATGTAGAATTTCCATCCAGCCTAAGCCCGCGGGGATAACAGCATAGTGCAGCCCAACGTTGCCTGGTGGTATGTGGAGCCAGAAATGGTTCGCCCCGCCCATGCGTATCTTGCAACTTTCTTGCGCGCACCTCAAGTTTACTTGGAATTTACCCACGATAAGATACCAGTCATAGAAGCAGATGCAGTCATCTCACCGTTTCCATCTCATTGGCTCAGGCTGGTCTTCTGCAACGCGGGGCTCCGAAGGCTGCAGGCCAGCAGTGACAGGCTGGACTACAGATGCAACAACCACCACCCATACAGTGCCAAGATGGATTATTTCAACCATAAACTTCTACAGGCGGGAAGATCAGGCATAAATAGACGAGCGATAAACAGTGTAATTGATGGTGCCATACGATGACCGTATGGAACGCCTATTGACGATTTCTGCATGTCTTTCTAGTCAGAGTCAATACTCCTTGAATATACATATATGCCATGACGTGTTTTCTAACCAATTTGTGATAATGTGATGACGGCAGCGGCGGGCGGCCTACACCCAGGCGCCAATTGGCAGCCACTCACGGGAAGCTTCAAGATAATTAACAAAGGAATCAATTGATTGATAAAAGGAGCGAATAGAATGAGGATCCCGGCTCAATTGAGCGTGCGGGCTAGCTATGGTATTTATACCCTTTAGCACAGCGAATTTTTCTGATCTACCCTGTAGCACCCGGCGGCTTCTGCGCCGACACGAGCCCACGGGTGACTCTGCAAGCAACGTCTTGTTCCCCAACACAATATCAAAAGGCTGGTATGGAAATGCATTTATTATGAATGCGAGCGAACGTTGGCATCAGAGGAACTATTGCTTCATGACTTGTTCTTCCACCTTCTAAAGCGATGTATGTATAGGCCAGTCTTTGCGTCTCTGTTTTCCTAAATATCCTCTGTTTTCTTGGTTTGACTACTGGCCCGGTATGCATGTGCCAGCGTATGCTGCGATGCTAGTCGAGACGGATGAGCCTCTGCCAGTGTCTCTTTATGAATAGCCACCACATGCTCTAGTATCTTGATTGCTTCCTTGACTTGACCGTTGGCTAGGTATGCCATTGCCAGCATATGCTGCGATGCTAGTCGATCCGGGTGAGTCTCGGCCAGTGTCTCTTTCCGAATAGCCACCACATGCTCTAATACCTCGATTGCTTCCTTGACTTGACCGTTGGCCTGGTATGTAATTGCTAGCTGATGCTGCGATGCTAGTCGAGACGTGTGAGTCTCGGCCAGTGTCTCTTTCCGAATAGCCACCACATGCTCTAGCATCTTGATTGCTTCCTTAACTTGACTGTTGGCCCGGTACACACGTGCTAGCGTAACCTGCGATGCTAGTCGATCCGGGTGAGTCTCGGCTCGTATCTCCTTATTTATAGCTACCACATAGTCAAGTATCTTG